>JARUKP010000270.1:0-12452 GCA_029874955.1 Octopus insularis | reverse complement strand
TTCAGGACTCTTCTATGCTGATGACCTTGTTTTTATAGTTGACTTAATACCAGAATTAAAGAAAAAATTTCACGAGTGGAAGCAAGGGCTGGAGTCAACAAACTTTTAGAGTTAATTTAGCAGTGTGCATGTACAACAGAGTGTAAGCATCTTGAGAGAAAAGTTGGGTATAAGAGGCATCAGATATGGTGTGCAAGAGAGACGACTGTGTTGGTATGGTCATGTAATGCATATGGATGAGGACAGTTGCATAAAGAAGTGCTGATCTCTCTGGAGGGAGCCCAAGAAGACATGGGACAAGGTGGTGAAGCATGATCTTTGAATGTGGGGTCTCACAGAATAAACTTGTCACAGATGACAAGTGATTTTGACCTTCAGTGATTTGCTGTGCTTGTGAAGACTAATCAAGCCAATTGAAACTGTAGTTGTGGCTGGTGACATGTAAAAACATCCATGTCAGTGACTTGTAAAATGCATCCACTACACTCTTGAAGTGGTTGGTATTAGGAAGGGCATCCAGTCGTAGAAACCAAGCCAAAGTCAGGCTGTGTCCTGGTGCAGCTCTCCAGCTTGCCAGTATCAGTCAAACCGTCTAACCCATGCTAGCATGGAAGCAGATATTAAATGATGATGAGGAGGAGGATGAGCTTGTTTCAGTTTCCGTTACCAAATCCTTTGATCTTCTTTTCCTTGCCTTTATTCATTGTCCATGTCATGTTTAGAACCATACCAACAGGAACTTTTATATATTCTAAATACGAGGTCTGATCAATAAGTATTCAGACTGTTGCCATTGTAATGAAGCTAAAGAACATAGAGTGAAGCCACTTGGCACAGATTGACCTTGAACTCTGCTGTGCATGTGCACTAAGTTTTAATGTTCTAGCTCACTTCTGTTTACAGCAGTGCTTGGAAAGAAGGTGTGTTGCATGTAATTGTCACATTGACCATGACAGAGAAAGTCGTTATGGCAGTACCCGCTCAGAGGCCTACGCAAAGTTGCAGAAAGTGTATGGAGATGAGTGTATGAGCCACACACAAGTGTACGAGTGGCTCAGATGTTTCCAAGATGGCTGAAAAAATGTTGATATTGACGGACGTTCTGGGAGACCTGCAACCAGTAGAACTGAGAAAGACATTGCAGATGCATGTGCAGCTGTGAGGGGAAATTGTTGAATCACCATCCATGAGTTATCAGAAGATGTGCAGATTAGTTATGGTTTAGTCCATTATCATTGAAGATTTGGGTATGAGATGCATGTCTACCAAGTTTGTGCCAAAACTGCTTTCAGTTGACCAAAAGGATACTCGGGGTTTCAGTTGCACAAGATCTCCTTGATTGTGCAGAGAACGATGAAAACTTTTTGAAAACTTTGCATAGGCCTCTGAGCAGGTATCCCCAAGCTTTTGGCAAAATTTGATGCAGATTCTCTTCTCAGCTTTCTCTGTCATGGTCAATGTGATAATTACACACTACACACCTTCCTTCCAAGTACTACTGTAAACAGCAAAAGTGAGCTACAACATTAAAAAAGTTAGTGCGCATGCACAACAGAGTTCAAGGTCAATCTGGGCCAAGCGGCTTCACTCTGCATACTTTAGCTTTGTTACTATGGCAATAGTCCGGATACTTATTGATCAGACCACATACATGACCTAACAATTGTTAAACAATTACTGCTATATAAATACTAAAATATTTTATGTACAATTATTTTGCCCCTGATTTACAGTTCATCACTAATTTCTTTGGGTCCTACCATTTCATTTCCTCATGACTTTATATTTATGTTATTGTTTAGTCTCAGGTGTGCTCTGATTGATCAGATGTAAGACCAAAAGTATTCCAGCTGTAACCATCCTCTATACATTGTCCAGTGTAGCCTCTATTTAAGATGGTAGGATATGATTTGTTTCTAATGACCAGTATGATTTCCTCCAGTACTTTGCCAATCCCCTCTTCCTACACTGGTACTTTAGACCCTGAATGAGAGAAAGGTAGTGTCAATCTTGGTGAGACCTCAGGGGACCACAAGACTCTGCTAGTTTACTGCCTGAGGATTATCTATTGTTATTTTCCTTTTGATATCCTTTTTACTACATTGGCATGAGTCAAATAACTCTGAAACACTATCTCCAGTTCTCTCATTTCATTCATAGAGTTCTCTCATTTCTTAAGTGTCCTTAAATCTGATCTCTTCACCTTCTGTCTCCTTTAGTCTGTTTCCAGTGTTATGAGATACTTTTTCATACAGACTTTCCTCATTCATTCATATTGTGGCTGCTTCTCTTGCATACAAAACTTTGTTGTATTTATATCTTACATGTGTGCAGCCTTTCTCATAAATCAACATTGTCTATTCTCTCATCGCTGTTGCTGCCGCCACCTGGAATACTGTCATGTTCCGGTGTCTTCTTTGGCATTCTTTCTATAACTGGATGCTCTTTGTAATAGCAGCTACATAAAAAGTTCTAGGTGCCTTTTCTATGGCACCATCGTTATTGGTGTTACCTTGTAACTTGCAAGATCCCCATCAACTCAGTGTGGTTACACCAGAGACAAAATTTTTCTCATCTGTCTCTTGTTGGTGTTATAATACTCAGCAAACATATTTGATTAGTTTAACACTTTAGCACTCAGACTACTTTGTCAAATGTAATACTTATTTATTCATACTGCTTTGAATTAATCATGCATTGTATCATAGCTTTGAGATTACAATGATGTGATTGTTTGCTTTTAGAATGAGATTGTAAGGTAGATGTGTGAGGCTGGATCTGGCCAATTTGAACATACAATACATAGAATATTTTGGCCGGATATGACTGGTATAAATGCTGAAGGCTTAAGGCTCTCTCTCTCTCTCTCTCTCTCTCTCTCTCTCTCTCTCTCTCTCTCTCTCTCTCTCTCTCTCTCTCTCTCTCTCTCCTTGTGATCAATCTAGTAATACTCCTTGAACTTTTTCCCAACCATGTATTAGTAAAGGTATGCATGTTATATGCATATGTATGTCCTTGTAATACTAGTTATAGGCATGCCTACACATGTAGATAAACATAAAGTAATGTAAGTACACCTACATGTATGGGTCATAGTAGCACTAAGATCTTTGTCTTCATGCAGTTTAGTCAGTTAAGCCAGCTTGGCAGAACCCATCCCTCATTGGTTATATTTACAGAAGTTGAATACTACATTCATTACAAGTGAACAGTTTCCTATTTACAGCTATGTGACTAGGCCATTTGATAGTTAAGTCTCTGTCTTGTAAACAACATAATACTAGTAACAGGATGTGAATCACTTAAGCTTTTGATTTGTTAATATAGTGTAGTTACAAACCTGTATACATTAACAGCACACACACAAAAAAGGAAAAATTTGTAAAGGTGTAACTGTTGGATCATTGAACAGTATCTAAGAAAAACAGTTTAACTCTGATATTCTTTTTACTGGTTTTAACTCTTGGTCTATGCTTCATGCCTTTCAAGCTTTTTTTCATCATTTATTTCATTGACCTCAGAAAAGAACAAATGGCCCAGATAATCTGGTTGTTAAGGGAAACAACTGGAATAAGCCAAACCACTGCAAAGCATCTTGGCTTGATGCACAATTTGCTTAGAGGCTGTTCCATGCTAATACATGAGCAGAGAGAGAGGGCTGATGAGTGAATGGCAAAGGTACATGTAGCTGAGCTGGAACTACAAAAGTATGATATGGAAATGATTTCTTTTGACTGGGTACAATGCAGTATAACTTTGATGGGGAAATGGATAATCAAATGAATCAACAAACCTGGAGAGTTGAAAGGCAAATAGTGATGGGATTTGAACTCAGAATGTAGAGAGAAAAACATAAACACTGTAAGAGTATTGTCTGGTGACCTAACATTTAAGTCATATTATATGTATAGTTAGTCTTTATTAGATCAATGATGTTCTGCTTTAGCACAAGTCTACAAACTAGTTGCAGTGAATTTAGTTGATTAAATCTATATGACCTGCTACTTGGATTTATTATAAGAATGTGTGCACGCACGCATGCATGCATGTATGTGTGTGTATGTGAGAGAGATTATATAATTGTTCATAATAGTAAATTTCATTTTGTTTTATTTCCCTTGCACACAAAAATGCACTCACAGCAGAGTTAGTCATTGCACAATCTCACAAATTTTTCTTTTTACATTCCACAAACTATTTATATTCACACTTAGAGTTTGCTCTATCAGATATTTAAAATTTGTGAGGAGACAGTTTTTAGATTTTGTTGATGTGTAGCATTGGTTTATATGTTTTCTTTGACTGTTTCTGTGTTTGAATTTTTATTAGTATTCCAGCTGTAGTCATTTAGTCTTCTTGTATGTTATATCAGGACTTCTGCTACCTGGTATATCCATCCATTTTTAATATGGTAATAGATTTCGCTCATTTCTAGCACACTGAGCAGCTTAGCCTCTGCACTTCCCACAAGGCAACATCAAATGTAACCTAAAAGGAAGCTGGCAAACATTTGTGTTACTACAAAATAAGCAGTAAAACACTTCACAAGTTAATTAACAGCACCATATTCAACAACTTCTGTACTGCACCCCATGTCTCAATAACAGCTTCAAATAAAATATGAGCACTTCAATAGCAAGCCAACACTCTTATGAAGCATATTTAAAAAAATAAGCATCAGTGAAACTAAAAGTAGGCAGGAAAGCTAAATGCAGAGTTTATACTTTCTACCTAGACTGTGATTGACTCTTTTCTTGCACCAGTCACAAAATGGCATTGCGGAAATGCTAAAACCCAAAAGCTGAAAGTCCTGACAAAATCTCAAACATCTACCTAAACATGTAGGCCTTGAAGAAATCAGAGAAGTCATCAGCATCTATCTGATAATTACTCATATCAGTATTGACTAATCTGCAGAATCTGAAAATTAAGAAAATATTTGCAATTCTTAAAACTCTATAAAAGCAGAAATGAAATAACATCTCATTGACAGATGTGTCTGTTTACTCAATACACTTCAAACATTTTCTTACAATGCTTTAATCTTGATATCCCTAACACATATATTCTACTCTCCAAATCACAACAGAGATTCAGGCTATTAAGTCATTGAATTAATAAAATAAAAGAGTTTTTGAACAGCTGCTCAACCATCTAGAAATAACAGCCAAATCTCCCTCAAAATTACCTGTAAAAAAGAAAAGACACAGAGTATTGCAGCATTGGATGTCTGGTGGTGTGAAACCCCTAGAAGTTGTCTGGAATGTTTTAGGTCGTAAGTTTACTCAATCAGGGCTGACCTAAGGCCCAAATGTAAAACAATACCACTGCCAAGTATGGTCAACCGACTCCCACTTACAAACCTTATGTAAAAATACACATGATGGGGGTACAGCTTATTTTCACAACAAATTCTGAACCCCATACTCTCATATCATTACATGCACCTCTCTGCAAAAAAGGAAAACCCTAAATAAATAAACATAGGTACAGGAGTGGCTGTGTGGTAAGAAGCTTCTCTTCCAACTACATGGTTCCGGGTTCAATCCCATTGTGTGGCACCTTAGGTAAGTGTCTTCTACTATAGCCTTGGGCTGACCAAAAGACATATTTGTGGAGATTTCAGACCCTCTTTTCATTTGCCCATGCAGTAAGACAGGGCTGTGTACTTGCTCCAAAAACAAAGCTGTGTACACACCAAAAGCAGAGCTGTGTACTTGCATCAACAACTCTTTGCACTATTTCTGAATATTGTTCTTCAATAAATGGCAAGTAACCTAATAGGGGGAGTATATATCTGCACAAGTGGATGGTGGCTTGTTGAACATATCTAGATTAAGATCTACCAAGAAGTGCTTCTGTATGTGTATTTTGTGAAATTCTTTCCACTGATGATTCATCCCATGATGACTCATTCCCTAGGAGATATCCAATGACACACCATTTTGAATGTACAGTATCAGATTTTGACTTAGTAGTAAATGTGAAAAGGATTGAAGTCTTGTACTAACTTAAATCTGGAGTGCTTAAATATGATTGGACCTCTAGCCATGATTGTAAATCAGCTGCTAAGTGTTGTGAGAAAGTTGATATATTTGGGTTGTGAGATTTCTGATGAGAACAACCTAGATATGGGGGTGTATTGCCACATAGAGTTGGAGTGATTAATATGGAAACAATATACTATTAAACTATTGACAAAATCCCATGTTTACTGAGCTGTAGTACTACCTGTCTCTTGTATTCTACAGAGACCTACACTGTATTGTTAGCATATAAAAAAAATTAAGGAGCTCCCAGCTTTGCCAGCTATGATCTAAAACAAACATTTGTTGCTGAGACTACATCCCCAACTAGGAAGTCCTGAGCTTGCAAATATGTCTAGTAATATGGCTATTCTGATGGAATTGGAGTTGTGTGCTAGGTAGGGCATGTGATCCATATGGATTACACTTGGATCCCAAGGCTATGCTCAACAGTGAGCTGAAATGTGGAAACTGTTGAAGATGGTGCTAGAAACTTTCTGTTTCTAAAAGTGTTGGTTTTTGTTAAGCACCTATATTTTGTAAGTTCTACATATTGATACATTAACAACATAGGTATATAGATAAAACCAACATTTTAAACATTTGTAGACACATTGCTGTTCTGAATAATTGGCCATTATTGAACATGAATAACAATTAAATCCATGCTAATCATTAAGAAGTCTTACAACTGCATATTAACACGTATATATATATATATATATATATCTTTTTTTTTTTTGTTGTTTGTTATAGAATGTGTATGACATGTTATGTTCTGAGCAATAACTTATTTACATATTACTGTTTTAAATGTTGGCTTGTGCAATTGAAGAAGCTTTTACATTGTCACCCAACCTGCTAGAAAAAGTAACTAAGCTTCCTTTGAACTTCATCCTATTATTTTAAAACCATGTATAAGGTGCAGATGGGTTTGTGTGGTTGAGAAGTTTGCTTCTCAACTACATGGTTTCAGGTTCAGTCCTATTGCATTGCACCTTGGGCAAGTGTCTTCTACTATAGCCTTGGGTCAACCAAAGCCTTGTGAGTGGGTTTGGTTGCTAGAAACTGAAAGAACCTTCTTGTATGTGTATCCATGTGTGTGTGTGTGTCTGTGCCCGTCTGTCCATCCATCCTTGACTTAACATTGCATGATTGTTGTAAATAATGTCATTCATTTTCAGTATTCTGCAGAAACATGTCTGGCCATGGAAAAATATCTATCCTGCTTGGAAACAGGTATGGGTTGGTGATAGGAAGGGCATCTGGCTGTAGAAAATCAGCTTCAATAAACTCTGTCCAACCTATGCAAGCATGGAAAAGTAGATGCTAAAATGATCATGATAATGACTGATACCTTTGATAACAGACCTTGAGATATTGTGCTGGTAATAAATAAAGATAGAAATAAAATAAACACCTGGTGTTCATATATTTTTATGATAAGGTTAAACAACAAATGCTAGTGTATTTTCTTGTTTTATTTCAAATTACTAGGTTTATTTATATTACTTTTTTGAAGGTTGTAATTAGAATCAGAAATCAAAAGTGTTTCAGTTTGTTTAGACATAAGATATTAAAATATTGATGCTACAACAAATATAAATATTCTTAAAGCCAAATTACTGAGTACTTGTTAAGAATCTCATAAACTTATTATAAATGTACTTAGATCAATGTAGGGGAACATATGCATAGTTTCTGCAAAAACATATTTTCTCTTCAAGAAATTATATGTGTTAGTAGCTTTGATTTTTAAGCTGATTGGGAATATTGGCTTAAGCACTTTAGAAATATGGCTTGAAGTACCAGTAGATTCGATGGAATTGTGTGTATGGGAAGATGGTGTTGTATACATAAGGGTTGTGCTTGGAAGTGAGGAACAAGATCAAATCTGAAGTGTTTGCTATGTCAAAATGGTCTAAGTTCTGATCAAGCAATTTAGGTGTGAGGGAAATCAATCATGGGATTGATGACAGGTATGTAGAAAATGAGATAGTTAATAATTGATAGTGACCAAAGTAGTAGATAAACACAAAAACAAAAATTTGAACTGGAGTAACTGCAGTATTGTATAAGTGTTGTTTTTATCAATAATAAACACATTAACTATTTGTAAATATTATGTTGTGTCTGGGAATGAAGTGTTTGTGAATGTATTTACAGTAAACTTAATAAATAACAAGGGATTTGAGATTGTGAATTTTTACATATATTAATTCATAAATATATGGTGTATAGTAAATAAGAGAAAGAGACGGTGTAATAATTACTACTTTATTTGCTGCTTAAGTTTTTTTTTTTCAAGAAATTTGGATAAAACATACATTTCAAAATAAAAACTTTCTCAAAATGAAGAAGAAATAAAGCCAAAATGACTGAGTATTTGGTAACAAATGCATGTTTATTATATGGTAATAGCATAGTAAAGAAATAAATAAAACATATTTTAAAGTTGATAGAACATTTTCAAACAAAAGAAAAAAACAACATATTTTCATTAAAAAAAAAGTTTTCAAAAAGCTACTATAAATTCTGTTTGATCTGGAGAAGCACTTTCTGCAATAATTTTTTTTAGTAGTTTTCTACTGTCATTTTGCTTGCAGATTTTTGTAAGGATCCTTGTATATTTAAGCATATGCACTTGCATAACTTGTTGCATAGAAGAACTTGGATTCTGTTCAAAATAAGAAAAAAAATTGTAATCTTGTATCTTGATGATATTCCTTCATTTCATCATCCTTTCTATCCTTCCAGCTAGGGGAGCCATGTATCTCTGGTGTAGCAAGGCTCATGTTCCTGTCTCTCTCGTATTTTAGCCTCTTGACAACTGACACAAAACCATTTCCTTCAATACTGCAACTTTGCACAGTTGAATGTTCTTGTCTTGCAAGTTACTTGGTGGCATGTGCTGTGACCTGCTTGTTTATTATGGGGTTTATATGTTTTAGAGCAATTAAGAATTGTGCTGTTGAATTAGTTTTTATGGGTTTTTTTAATGAGTGTTTTGCAGTTATATGAGATTTATTTCAAATTTATGTTGTTCTTGTTGACATCTAAAATGACAGCCATGAAAATAAACAAGAAGTACAAAAAAAAACCAACTAAATTTAATAGTCACACTCACACTCTCTCATCTTAATAACACAAAAACAATTCTTAATTACACCAAAAATATATCCCTGATGATAAACCAGCTGGCCACATGCAGCATAAGAAATAATAAACAAAAATCTTCCACAGCCACCCCATCAAACTAAGTGATGCTAACTACAGTTTGTGATATGCTATTTTCAAAGATTGCTATGATGAAGTTTCTTATGTATCTAATTTTCAGTTGAAGACCTAATTAAATATTATTAAAGACTAAAATTTTATTGACCAACAACTTTTGTTTTATACTGGTTTTAATCTCACGAAAATTAATGCCATCATAAAATATACTTGTGATTAATGAATTATTCAAGTCTGCAGCAGGGTAAAAGTAGATAATCTTTCTCAAGAAGATTGAATGGTAGCTCTTTATTATAAAATTGTTAATATAAACCTCATTGTGAAATTGATATCATAAACTAGCTGACCTTAAGAAGTAACATGTAGGAAGTGAAAGTTCTTTTTTATTGATTGAATACTTCTATTCATTAATGCATTCATTATTGAAGACTTTATTATAACCTAAAAAATGTAATTTCCTTTTTTTTTTTTTAAATCATCTCTTTGAATTTTTTATTGATAACGAATAATATCAATCATAATAATGTCATTGAATTTCAGTTTATAAGATAAAAATGTTCTGGACTCAGTCCCACTGTATGGCATCTTGGGTAATAGTCTTCTACTATAGCCCCAGGTCAGCTAAAGTCTTGTGAGTGGACTTTGTAGATGGAAACAAAAAAAAAAAAACCTGTTGTATATATGCAAGTAGTGTCCTTCTCCAATCATCTGTTTAAAACATGTCTGGCTGTGAGGAATGTTACCTTGCTAGAAAACAGAAGGGCGTTCAACTGTAGAAAATCTACCTCAACAAATTCCATTCAACCCATGCAAGCGTAGAAAAGTGAGTGCTGAGTGATGATTCAACCTGAAATTAAGTGGTGGCTGTATAGGTATTGGTTTCAGTTATTAACAGCAACACCATTACAAAACTTGGGTTATTTTCTCTAAATTATATTTGTGGGAGATACCCTGTATTATAAAATGTCTGTTTGTGTTAAAGAACATGTGCTTAAAAGTGAAAGTATTATGACCCTTCAAACTCTCACTTTTCTTGCATGCTGATTCTTTAAGTCTGCTTCACAATTAATTTAATTATAACATATATAATCAATTATATTTAACCCTTTAGCATTTAAACCAACCATATTCAGCCCAAATATTCTTCTTGTTTTATGCTCAGACTAACAGGATCTGGCCTCTCACACCTATGCTACAATGTCATTATAAAGATAAACACTCATATCATCAAAATCTCAAAGCTGCAACATAATGTATGATTCATTTAAAATAATGTGGATAAAAAGATTATAATTTCATAGAAAAATTTGGATGCCAAAGGGATAAATCAGTATTAAAAGAAACTTTCCTCTATTTATTTCAAATTGCATTCAAGTGAATGTTATTTCTAATTTCTTTGAGACACAAATGCTTCATTTAGAAAAAAGCACCCTTTTTCTCTTTTTTTTCTTCTTTTTTTGTTAAATGTAAACAGGAATATTGAGGTTTAGCATAATGACAAAACAAGTGAAAAAAAAGATATCAATACACATTGATATTTGTAATATGAAGTTGTCCCATCCATTGATAATGAGCAGTTATTGATATGTTCATTATGGTAAGGAGAAACTTTCTCAGACATGGGAAATGAAAACATCAAGAATGAATGAGTGATCATTTTAAAAACAAAGTCACATAAAGATTTAAAAGAAAAAAGGAAAGTTGGGTTCTTTTGTAAATGAATTTAAAAAATCAATCTGCAGTAAAGGACTTCATTGGAAAAAAAAAGTAGTCAATTAGAGAAAGGATTAATTGTAACTTACAGAATTTCAGAATTAATTGCCAAATGTAGAAAGCGTTATACTAATTATTATGTTGGGTCCTGATAGAAGTAATATAACATCACTAGATCAATATCAATAGAAATTGATGAGCTGGCAGAAATGGAAACTGTCTGTGATATTTTATTATTTTGAAAATTTTTAGTGAGTACAAGAAATCGCTTTGAGGAATCTGGTGCAGACTTGGTATCACTCAACAATAAAAGGATTAGTAATGAATCTGTTGCAGTCCCTGTCCATATTTTAGAATCCTAAGGACGAATCCATAACTTCTTGAAAGAAGAGCTTGAGAATCATGATATTTTAAGCTGTTGCCTCTTCCATGAACAGAAGTGTCAATGGAAGACATGAACCTGAGAAAAACTACAGCATTACAAGCATTATACAGACTTGTATAGACAATCATTTGTTGAACTGGATGGTCATGGTGGAAATCTGGAGAAAGTTTTTGTCCTGAATCTTCTATACTTACCACCACTCTTTTCTGAAGGATCTTTCATCTCTTGTATCATTTGTTTTGCATGCATTATAAAAACTTATGACGTAACTGAAAGTGAGAAGTTAGTGACAACAGATACTTATCAGTTCATTATTTATTGGTTGTGGAGCATTGATCCACACTCTGCTTGAAAACAGTAAGCAAGCTCAGGGGAAGTCTAAGCTTTCTATTTAAGGATCCAGTGTGGCTTTAAAAGGGTAACAAGAATAGAGGGACCAGTATCACATATTGACTATTAGAGGTGGCACAGAGAAAAATTAGGTACTTCTGCACGATGGTATATATTTTATGGTGCAAAGGTTCCTAGAAACCAGCTTGAGCTTTGACATCAAGTTATTTTTATACCTGTCAACATACAAGGTCTGATCAATAAATATCTGAACTGTTGCCATAGTAATGAAGCTGAAGCATGCAAAGTGAAGCTGCTTGGCACAGATTCACCTTGACTTCTGCTGTGTATGTGCACTAAGTTTTAACATTCTAGCTCTCTTCTGCTGTTTACAGCTGTACTTCAAAGTAATGTGTGTAACATTTGATTGTCACACACATTGACCATAACAAAGAAAGTTGTCATTGTGATACCTGCTGAGAAGCCTGTGCAAAGTTGCAGAAAGTGTATGGGGAGGAGTGTATGAGCCACATGCAAGTGTGCGAGTGGTTCAGATGTTTCCAAGTTGGCTGAAAAAAAATATTGATAGTGATGAACATTCTGGGAGACCTGGAACCGGTAGAACTGAGAAAAACATTGCAGATGTGCATGCAGCTGTGAGGGGAAATTGTTGAATCACCATCCATGAGTTATCAGAAGATGTGCAGATTAGTTATGATTCAGTTCAGTCCATTATCACTGAGGATTTGGGTATGAGACCTATG
>JARUKP010000269.1:0-12453 GCA_029874955.1 Octopus insularis | reverse complement strand
GATGGGCTTCTTCCAGTTTCTGTCTACCAAATCCACTCACAAGGCTTTGGTCAGCCCAAGTCTATAATAAAGGACATTTACTCAAGGTGCCACATAGTGGGACCGAACCCAGAACCATGTGGCTGGGAAGCTAGCTTCTTACCACAGAGCCAAGCCCTGCACCTGTATATATCAATGATTTTAAAACCTAAAATTATGATTCATACATGTATGTACAAAAAATTATTTTTTCTGAAAAATAATATATATGAGGTAACACTTTATACATCCAGCTGCTCCCCTTACCATTTTTCTGTCTGTATTCTCTATACATTTTTGTTACTTACAAGCTTTTCTTCTACAAACGTTTTCTAGTTTGTTTTTTTTTACATTACTCTAACATTATTGCCAACAGCTACTTAAAGCCTTCTCTACTCCCACACTTTGTTTTTAATTGCTTTCAACATTCTTGCTAACAACTAGCCATTCACTCCTCTACCACACCTTATTTGCATGTGTGTGCATGTGCACACATGTATGTGTGTGATACCAGTTCAGTTAACCTCATTTCTCAATGCTGTCATCAGTTTTGCCCTGGTTTTTTTTTTTACTAAGTTTAATCATATATTGCTCCCTATCCTCTATACAGCTCACACAACTCACTCCTCTAACCCTTTCATTCTATTATTTTCATTTTGTGTCCAAAGACCACTTTGGGCAGATGCAGCTCATTACTATGTTCCTTAGATGTTATTGCTGTGCTGTTTAGTGCCACTTTCCCATCTATCTTTCCTAGCAACAGGTTTTAAATACAAATGTGCACAGATGACTGGGAAAGGGTCATCACGTAGAAGTGAAAGTAATAGTGTCAAAACAAGTTCTAAAAGTGAAATTTTGTTGGATGTTAAACTTGATGTAACTCCTACTGCTCCATTTCTCATTATCTTGTGTGGCGAGTTAATTATTCTACTAAGACATTATTGCATTCTTATTTATTTCTTTATGCATTTCTCTGCAAGCATTTTTTTCATGTATACATACTGTATTGTGTATGTTTAAAAATTGTTATTTTCATACATAGAAGTGGTTGTATTCCTCTTATATCCAACCGCTAAAAAGTTGACACATAAATTTTTAGTTTCATTACTCTGCACAATCTTTGTAAATTACTGGACCACATTTTAAAATTATCAACCCCTTAGTTTAATTCTCCATCTTGAGTAATTCTTATCCAGAAATTAGATTTCTTTATCAGATTTCTCATGTCCTTATAAAATTACAGAAACACAATCTCCACATGATCTATGTTAGCTCTTTTAATCCATCCCATCCTAAACAATCTCTACAATATTACACTAACATGTATCAAAGTTGAAAGAAATTTAATTTTAATATGACATAAAGTTTTCTTTAAGAAGTTGGAACAGAGAGTGGAGAATGAGCTACTTGGCAATATATTTTGATATCTCACTGTGTGAGTTCAAATCCTATTGAGATTTGTAACAAGCAATAGAAGATAATAAAGTTAAGTTAGAACAGTAATGTGATGTATAGGAGATAGAAGTTATGTTACCAGTTTGACAAAATAGAATGACAATACCACATTGGCTAGGTTAGTATGTATGTAAGAAATATCAGAAGGCAATGTTTTTTTTTATTAATAAACATAACACTTTTATTCCTTGGTGGTAGTTCACACATGTAGTAGTAGAAAAGTAGATCCCTAAGTAATTAAAGGTTCAAGTTAAATAGCGTGTAGTGAGACAAAAGTTAATTTCTAATAACATACAAGTTAGTTTATTTTGTAACTTGAAGGTTTCAAGAATATACAACAAATTCAATAAGTGGCATGCAAAGCAAGTTAGAATATCACCGAAAAATCAGAGACAACATCTTGTCAACTTGAAAGTCCAATAGCAACAGCAACTGGATGTTTTCATCTCAGTCATCCAATGGCAACTGGTTTTTTGCCTTTGAAAAACATGTGCTTCACTGCTGGGTGGAGTTGCCACATGTATTCTTCTGCAACCACCAGTAAATGGGCAAAATGGGCAAAATGGGCAAAATGGGCAAAATGGGCATAGCACAAATGTGTTATGCCACCAGAACAAAATAGTGCCAACATGTCTCACTACAGATTTATCTATTTTACTTTCCATACAACTGAAGATTGATAAAATAGATTATCAGTTGTATAATAAATTATCAGTTGAATCAAGTACTCTCCTATTCCTTTTCAAAACTTTAAATTTGGTCTAATAAATTATAATGATAAGATGTTAAAAAGAACAACCCAGTTCAATTTTAACAGGTAACTAAGATTTCAGTCACAGCTGGGTAGGTGTAACTAAAATTTAGTTGTCCTTGAACTCCTTCAATGTGTCTTACTTTTATTTAGTCTCTACATATAGCTTTGTATCTAATAAAATAAAGCCAATGTTTCAGGTGAAAATACAATAAAATATCTTGAGTAGTAATAGTGTGACAGTAGGCTATGAATTATTTATAAGGGAGGAGGGACTAAGCTAAGGAAAGTGAGACTAAATAAAATAGGAATTTGAACACAATCAAGCAGGAAGAAAGAAGACTACACAAAATCTCTTAACACAGCAAATCAACAACTAAAATTAATTTTTCAAAAGAAATATGCTAGCTATTCAATAGATTAAATTAAAAATCAAAAGATTAAGTTGCAACTAATTTATTACGTATGTTGCTTTATGTCTCCTAATACAGAGAAAGAGAGAGAGAGAGAGTAAGCAAGATTATATTCTCTTATGATAATAAATTATAAATACCATCATGCAATTTATGTGAGAGAGAGGGGTAAGACTGAGTGTGACCCTTCAATGCAAAAAATTATATACATATAATGGTTGTTGTGCAAATATGGTGTTTTCTCTCTTTCTTCCTACCTTTTCCAACAGCTTCATCAAAGATTTGTCCAGGTGGGTAATCAGCCATCTGCAAATACTGACAGCTTGTGAAGGTGACATATTGTTCACCATTTCCCAAAGCTGATATGAGCAACTGTGCTAATTTTAAGCTAAGAAAATATTTCTGTTACTTTTATTGCTATTACTTATTAAGAGTCTTCTTTAACTTCTAGGAAGTGTACATAATCTCTCTCTCTATTTGTCTCCATGCAAACATAATTGGTGGCCCTCCATTCTCCCATCCCTAGCTTGACAAATTTGAGCAGCCATTACTCAAACTATCCTTATATTGCTTCTCAGCTTTCCCTTCCACTCCACCATGGAGGTCCCCTGTCTAATACTATGAAGATAGCCTAATTCCCAGCTGTCTGCTATAGACAGTAAGGGCAAAATGCAACAATCTCAGGCAATTCCCATCTACTTGGTAATCAAATACCTAACCCTATGTTAGGGAGAGATGTGCTACCATGTTATTCTTGAAGCATGACTAGTCTAGAAATTCAGGTACTCTAAACAAACTTACCAGTTTACTATATAACTCCTAAACCTTCAGCTACCACACTGTGAGCCCCCTTAACTGTATATTATACTGTGAGCAAGCAGCATTATGGAGAGACTTGACTCCAAATCTGACTTGGAGGCTGGGCTGTATAGTAACTAAACTGGGAAAGCAGTAATTGTGAATAAACTTCTGCAAATGTGAGATGTGGACTCTGCAAGACACAGCAACAGCAATTCTGATTAAAAATTGATGCAATAAAACAAGATCCTTCAATGCTACCAAACAATCTCTCTAATGGTAGTAGTATAATAAAATGTATCAAGTTCATGTTATAAAAACATTTGTGATAGGAAGGGTATCTAGTTGTCAAACAAACAAAAATAACATGCCAAAAACATGACAATCAAATCAATGAACAAACCTAATTCTGTATAAAAAGCTTCCCATTCTAGTGTTGTTCATAGCAGTGTGGTGACCAAATGGGAACATTTAGTCATGTGCATGAACCCTTTGGTCATTTACATCAACTCAACTCTTCTTTTCAGATGCAGAAAATAGGCATCAAACAACCCAAACACCACCAGAAGTTCTCCTCTCCCTGTGAGGTGCAAAACTTCAAGGTTGCCACCATCAACTTTGGCACGATGAAAAGTAAGTCTGAAGAGGATATAGAGATGTTAAAATGGAGGCAAGTAGATAACTGCTGAGTACAAGAGATAAGTTGGAGGGGAGCTCAGTCAGACTCCTCATGGGCAAATAACATTGGTGCAAATTCTTCCAGGTAATTTAGAGAAATGTAGACAGAGAAATGAATAAAGAAACTCAAATAGTCAGAATGTGATAGAACATTTACCATGCAAGTCCATGTATAATACACATCTCAGTTGGTGTACTTAACTTATCTTAAAAACATAAAATGAAAAAGTTTTACTTTATTTCATAATAAAAATGCATTGGGAAAAATAGGTAGCAGCCTTATACTATGTATTATATGCATCCCTAGTTTTAATATTGATTTTGGTAGGGTAAAGTGTGTAATTAAACATAGTAAGTTTAAGCAAGTCAAAAGCAACATGACAGCAACAATAATCTTTGCATGTGTACTACAATCTGGACTGACAGATGAGTGAAAGGTTATTATTTGTATAGGGCCTTCTTGCAGACTATCTTCATAACTGATGACAACTTTAATGGACCTGCTTAGCAACACCATAGTGGCTAATCTGACAGTCATGGAAGCTATGGTTATGGTATAACAAATGAAGATAAATTAAGTCTCTTAAAGTTCTGTGAGCCAAATTACCATATTTACAACATTAATTTAAAGGAAACAGCTAGGCACCCACTTTATCACCTATCACTCAAGTGAACAGAAACAAACAAGTCAGACTTCAGAAAGAACGTAGGAAGTTGAAAGATTTCTTGGATAGATATAGCTTCAAAGAAGTACTAGATGATGTGCATATTGAGAATAGAAACCCATAACATAGAGACAACAGTCTCTATAAGATAACCTACTTTAAGTCACAGCCTATATCTGGTGGACAGAGCTAGGTTCTACCCAAGCAGAAGGGGATATGGGCATGGAATGATATGGTAGATAGTGTCATAAAAACTCAAAGACAAACCTGGAAAAATGGAAAAGTGAAGTACAAAGAAAAATACCAGGTAGCTAAAAGGAGAGCTAGATGTATTTATGTAGTCCAAGATATACAGATATACAAAACAGATGGAATTGTCACAGCTGGAATGCCATTAACCATAAATCTGTTGAATCAGAGCTAACTTATAATTAAATAATAACTACAGAAGTAATTCTAAGCAAAAAGCAAAGCTCTAGACTTAGTGTTGGCTCAAGGAATAAAACTAAATGTATATGAATGGTTTGTGGAAGCCATTTACAGAGATACTGCCAGCAAGATGAGAGTTATAGTTCTTAAGGCCATGACAGAGAAATTTAATACAGGCTGCCTGTGAAAACCTTTGTATGCTTATGACCTATTTCTCTTAGCTGAATCTGTTAAAGAGTTAAAGAAGACATTGCAAATGTGGAAGCAAGTTCTAGAATCAAAAGATCTTAAAGTAAACACAGTGAAAATATTTGAAAGTTTCAGTTAACTAGAAAGAAGACAGAACTGTACTGCAATCTATGAAGTGGCTATGCTTAAATGGTAAAAAGGAACCGAAAAGAATTCAATACTCTTGTTCACTCAATGTGGACAAGAGATGCAGAAGTATCAGAATGTATAGGAGTAAGGAGTAAGAGCAGCCATGAAATAAATTCTTAGAAAGGCTTAGGTTTCTTTGTAGTTAATGAGTTCTTTTACCTAGGTGACCTAAGCAGCACTGGAGGAAGGTGTTCTTAAAGTATAAAAACCAGAGAAAGGATGGAGTGGGAAAAGCTCAGCAAGCAATCTCTGCTGTCAGTAAAGGGATTCTCTCTCCAAGTAAGGATCAGGTACACTGATAATAGCAAAACATGACCACTGAATGTATAATAGCGAAACATAACCACTGAATGCAGAGCATGTGAAAAAGTTAGAAAGAAATATGGTGACCTTGCTTTTCTGGATGTGTATTATTAGTATGCATGAACAATGGGACACAAGTGAGCTGAGAAAAAAATCTGGGTATAAAAGGAATCAGATATAGTGTTGTATGGATATAAACCAGATGTAAGCCAAGATGGATATGTGATGTGAATGTAGGATGATATCTGGATACAGAAGTGCCAAGTGATCTAAGTGGAAGGAACCTGCAAGTGAGAAAGACCAATGAAGACACAAGTGATGGAAGCTAATCTGAAGAAGCTGAACCTCATGAAAGAACTGTAACAAGTAGCAAGATGCTGTGTTGAAGAAAACATCCAACCCATGCAAGTATTGAAAAGTGAATATAAAATGATGTGGATGAGAGAACAAGAAAAATAAACATGTATCTATGAGGATTAACACTGTTAAATTACATCTACTTCAAATACAACATAACATTTCAGTAAAGTTCTGAACATCATTTACTAATGTTCCAAACTTAAATATAAATATATATTCAAGTTGTAAAATTTGAAAATGATAGATATTTTAATTATAATATTACATAGCATTAACTAAGTGAGAAAATAAAATCCAGTTTTATCCAGCAAAGCTTTCAAAAACTCAATATTTCATAGAAATACTTCAGTATTTCTTTGATCAAGTGAGAATATAACAATCTTATTTATATTTCAGCAAATAGTTAATAAAAGAGAAAACAAATTAGATTATCTCCACTCAAGAAAATGTACTTCACATGCACAAATATTAAGTTATTGAATTTTAGATGACACAGAAATCAATATATCTTTGCTAAGATGCACATGGGAAAATAAAATTCACAACTGTTGAGCTTCAGCTTTCTTGACAAGGTTTTTATGTGAGAAAATATTAAAATTTTTTTGTTTAATGGTCAATGTATTACTGATAATAATTTCAAATTTTGACACAATGCCAGCAAGTAAGTGTGCAGGAGGGGGCTAGTTGATTACATTGACCCCAGTACTCAACTGCTACTTAATTTATTGACCCCTAAAAGTCAACCTTGGCAGAATTCAAAATCAGAACATAAAGACGGGCAAAATGCTGCTAATCATTTTGCTTTGCATGCTAAAAATTCTTGCAGCTCACTGCCTAAAATGTTAATAATAACATGAGAAAAAAGTTAGTGCCTCAGGGATAAAACAATGTTCATAGCTTTTTAAACAGTCAAATACAATAAAAGGTCTACATCCACTTGATGTTAAGCAAGCTGCATTCTATCTAATATGCTTAACCAATCACCTACAGGTGTCTATAGCAAAAGGAGAAATCATCTACAGTCCATTATTTCATGATTGGACACACATGCCACAAAATTACAAATTGAGTGACTGCAATGCTCCAGCATGGTCATAACATTATAGTTTAAACAACAATATTCAGTATATAATAAAAATCTGATCCAAGCATACAATAATGAAAAACACATTCAACCAATAATAGTGATTTCTAATATTGTATAAAGCAAATTTTTGGTGGGAGAACATAGTTGATTAAATGAACCTAAAGCAAATGAATTTCAGCAAAATTTGAACTCAGAGTATAAAGAGTCATAAACTAAATACTGCAAGGTATGTTTTCAAGCAATCTACCTATTCTGTTAATTCATTAAGAAATCAACTGTCATGGTTGTTGCAGCAATGACATTAAATATGTATCTTCTAGAGTTTTACATTACCTCAATAAACTTGACATGCCTCAACAAAAGATAGATTAATATATAAAACTGCTTTCTGCAGTTAAGGGTAATAAAATTTTGAATGAATATATCTGATTTCTACAGTAGAAGGGTTATACACTGCTTCTCTCTACAGGACTACAATGTCAGCATATGACAGTATATTGATGATTTTAACAGTATCAGAAAGATAAAGGACTAAGTTAAGCTTGATGGGGTTTCTACACACAATGTAAAGGCACATATAACAATATTGTAAAGCATTTCAACAAACGTACTACCTTATCTCCCATACACTACCAAAACAATTAACAATGATAATAATAGGTACATCATCAATGTTACTAAATTATCTTTTGAATAGACCTATCTTTGAATTGAAAATGCTTTTAACTGTTGACCTAGTTTTTTTACCCATTAAAAGCAAAAAGATTTATCCATTCTCTCCCATTTTAAATTATTTGAAATCATGAGAATATTTTTCATCTCTAATTTCACTTGAACTCCAGTTACAAAGCATCATATATATTCTAATGTGCTGTTTATCAGCCCTTCAATTTCAAGATGACAAGCAACTGATACAGGTTACAAATGCATTTATACAATTATTGATCAATAACTATCAAAATATAAACAAAATAAAAACAATAGCTTTGAAAATCATGAAATCTAATGGTCAATATAAGAATCAGCATTCGAGAGATGTATAGCAACATTATGCAGACAATATTTTAGTTTCAGCATTGTCATAAAGCCAATCAGAAACTGGTAGTCTGTGAGCTAATTTTTGGTTGCTTAAACAGAAGTTAAAACTACTGTCTATCTCAAGTCTCGTAGTTGTCATAGGCAACTTTAGATAAGATCTCTCTCTCTCTCTCTCTCTCTCTCTCTCTCTCTCTCTCTCTCTCTCTCTCCCTTTAATTAGTAATTAAATTCTATCTTGCTTTAGCCTCTACAGAATAACTTTTGACAGTTTAAAAAACAAACATTATTTTTGTCTACCTTTACTTCTTTAGTAATCTGCTCATAAACATTTTGACCTTAAAGACATTAAAATATACTTTGATTATTGTGATAATCTAAGAACTACTATATTTACTTCATTTAAATTATGTTACATTGCATACCTGTATTCACAGTCACATAATGTGTAATTTTAATTGCATTATTCTACCAACAAGAAACAAAGCATTCTATTTTCTAAATATATAGTTGCTATACAGAAAATAAAAGGAAGAATTATATATAATTTATCACTATACATAAGCCCTGGGAACAATTCTATTAAGTTTCCACAGATGCCTTAGTTTCAAATTTATTCAATTTTCAATGTTTAATTTAAAATGGCTTCAAATTTAATATTGTAAGTCATTATCAACTTAAAATGTTCTTACACTGCAAGAATGGAATGAAAGTATTACAAAATATTCTATTAATGAATTACCACCTAAGGCTGGCATTCAAATATCACAATATGTGAGACTAGAATTATTATCTCCTGAAAAAAATTATAAAGTGAAAATGATTTGTGCTGTTATATCACATTGACTAACCCTTCCTTTTACATTTCTCAGAGGAAATTCATGAATACAGACAATTACAATGAGTACAACTATTATAACATTGCAATCAGTAATAATTGCTCTTAAAAGTCACAAGATATTCCAAATTGCAAACTGGTAGAATATTGGTATTTAGAGATTTAAAACCATTGACACATGAATATATGTCAGTGCACCTGATGCTCATATCATAAGTGACATTTTTGAAACCCAAGAAAAAAAATAACAACTTCTATTTTTATACACAGTGCAATATGTATACATGAAAATATTAGAAGAGAAATATATTAGTGAATAATAATAATAATAATAATAATAATAATAATAATAATAATAATAATAATGTAATAGGGAACATTAGTACCACAAAAGACGTTGACTACTGTGTGAGGGATTGTAGTGATTGTGGAAGAAGAGTTACAGGAAGGACAAGGGACACTGTCTTCTATCTTACATTTCATCTAATTGAGGAGCAAAAAACTTATCCAAAATTGTTTGGTGTTTCTGGTGCATCATCTTTTTATACAGCTTAGTGTAGAAACTGAGCACATTGTTAACTCCTCTTGTAATTTTTATGCCACATTCATGATTAGGGACATCAGCAAAAACTTGCAAAGCTTACTCTATAAGTACCAACCCTTTAGCAATATTCTTTGCAGTCTATTTAAGTGGAGTTGGTGAAATTTCTGTATTTTCATTTGTATTCTCAGTTTACTTTTGTTCTAACAGCATCAACTCCAAATTAGATAAATTTTCTCTATAGAGAAATCATTCAACTACATCATCCTATATGACTTCTACAAATCATCAACTAATCATTCAAATACAGCATCCTATATGACTCTATTTGCAAGTATCATATCTTTCTAATTTTGATGTAGATTTTCTATTTGTGAAAACACTGTAGTTATGGATGTAGTCTGGCCTTATATTTTTCCCAAGCACCATTCAAAGCTGAAGGTTTTATGTCATCCCATGATTCAGTATCCATTACATTGAACTTTTTTCATAAATCTCTAACTAGTTTCACAAATTGTTTGAAAGTTCTTCACAGATAATATATGCCTGAAGTTAGATATCACACCTTGATTCATTGGATAGAGTAAAGAAGTTGTAGTGTTAAAGATATATTCTACTCTCACATTATCAGAAAGCTCATTTAAGTTCACTGGCTGGTTTGGTGCACTGTCTAAAAGAAGCAATGTATTTGGAAATATTATGTCTAGCACTCACTTTTTGAAAAAAATAAGGTCAAATATCGATGAAAAAATACCCAAGCAGGTAATGGAGTAAATTCTTGAGCACTTGATTTAATTTTCTCCCTATTGTCATTTAATGATCCAACTGTAGATGTTGCAAGAATTAATGCTTTGCTAATGAGGTTGATTTTTTTTCTTCTACTTCAAGCCCTTTTAAAACATCAAGTTTAATATCCAGTGTAATCGTTATACAATTCCTTTTTGCTCTACTACATTCAGTTCCACTTGATGGTTTCTTTCTAGATAAGTTGAACTGAAGGTAAATCCAACAGCAGTAGCAATCAATAACTACCCACAACAATCATGCAGTAAAAAATAGCACTAGGAAATAACTGTTTTGTAATAGCAAAAGATTGTTGTCTTATTCCTATAAATGTAAGAATGGAAATGAGAAAATGAAAAGGAGTGAGGTAGGAGAAAATACTTCATGATTACTGGTTCATAGGCACTTCACCATTGCACCTCTAAATCGCACCATAAAAATGCACCCTCTACTCACACACACACACATTTACATACACAAATAGTTACGTTGACATACAACCCACATAACTACAGACATGCTGATATTATTATTGTTGTTGCTAGTTGGCTATTCAAAAGTTGGTAGGTTGGTAGTGACACTTGGAGATGTGTTAGTTGCATTGGTTTTGATGTTAGTGCTGGAGGTAATGATAATGGTGGGAATATAAATTGTAGTGGTCATAATGCTCTTTTAATTTTATTGGTGTTGCTGTTTAGTCCCAAATCAATCCTCATTGGCCTTAGATCAAAGACACTTCATTCAACATTTAAAATACACTAGAGTACCACATTATCTCAAGTGATTATTTTAGATGCAGTTTCTTATCTTATTTATGCTGCTGTTGCTGTTGTTTTGCATAAAGGGATGTGGTGGACTTGTAATGGTAGTGGTTGTATTACGTTTCGTATTGATGTTGGCTGTGTGAGTATCAATGATTGGAAGTCGCGATGGTGAATGTTGACAGATTGACAGAAAGAGAGATAGATACTCATTGTGGGCAAAGAAAATGTATATAAACAGATGCACAAATATTTATGGTGAAAAATTGCACCTCACACTCCATGTTTATAGTAACATACACACACACACACAGATATATAAATATATATAAATTCAAATTACGACGAATGTAGACAAACAAACAAAGATTGCTTTTAGAAGCGTTGAGATGTCTTAGAAAGTTCAAGAAGTGATTTTAAATTCTCAATCACAGAATAATGCTAATAATATATAAATATTATGGATTGAAATAATCAAACTAAAAAGGAAACAATTAAGAAATTTGCATTAGGGTGGCCTAACTTGGCGTCCAGGAGCTGGGCTGATTTATTGATGCATCATTATTTTTTTTAAGTGCATTTTCTGTTATGAAAAAAGGTAATATCTCGTTTATAATTTTATCAATTAGTCTCACCTGACAGTGCTAACCCCACTTTCTTGTTTCAAGTTTTTAGATTATGCAAATTCGTAGACGCACATGTTCAATATCTTACGGATCTTTCTGAATTGGATCCTAACTTACTATTTCTTCCAATTTCAAATCACTTTTCTCAAAGAAAATCAATCACTCTGTTTGATATTTCACGGAGTTAATCTTTAAATTTCGATTCGTTGTATTTGTCGATGCGTGTGTGAAAAAAAAAAAAACAAAGAGAAACCGGATTCTTGCGATAAGTCAAGGGAAGTAACTCATAAAAATGTTTTAGAGTTATCTTTCTTGATTGAATCAACGGTTTCTACGATTAAGTACAACACATTCAAGCTTTATGAACTTTGGTGCCCGGTTTGCTAGAAATGGCAGCTAAATCTCCTATAATTTCGACTCTACTATCTTAGAAGAAAGGACACGCTGGATAATGAAATTTTGTACCAGAAAAAAATTAAAAAGGCTGTGTGGAAAGTAGCTTGCTTACCAACCACATGGTTCCAAGTTCAGTCC
>JARUKP010000268.1:0-12466 GCA_029874955.1 Octopus insularis | reverse complement strand
TTATATATATATATATATATATATATATATATATATATATATATATATGCGCCTGGTTCCTTCCCCGTGATTGTTTCAGTCTCTTTATCTTCCATCTCCTCGTTGCGTAACTTATTTCAAGCAAGCATTCACGAAACGTGTTCGTCTCAACACTTGTTGATGGAGCTAGTTTTCACAGGAACATCTATATATCCGTGAAGGTTTGCTGTAAGATAAATATATACATATTCTCTACATCTAAGGTTCATTCTTTGCCTCTGTTTATCTCACAGTGACATTGAATACATCTTCAAATAATTTTTTAATTTAGTTGCAGAATGAATTCATGGCTCGCTTAGATGAATCATGTGCTTTGTGAGCTTCTTGTGTTAAGTTATATAGACATATGCACCCCATCACAATTACATACAGATGTGAATAATACACACGCGTATTTGTATACATATACTCAGACATATACGTGATTTCAAATGTCGTCTGCTATCTGTTTGCATAAAGAAAGAAGCATTTTCTATTATACAAAGATGCTGTTTTTCATTATTTTTAATAGCATTTGAAGAAAAAATGTTTGAATAAATCACATTAATGAAAATATATGCTAAATCACTAACGTAAATCACAAGAATTTCTTTCCAGTAATAACTAATGTTGCATATCTTACACGTAGTCGAGTCTTTTCACAATGGCGTCTTAAAAATTGTTATTTGTGAAGAAAGATGTTTATCTTTTCATAACCAAATATTTATTCTAGTCAAGAAATTCAGTTATTAGCTTTGGCTAATCTGTCACTAGGCTTTAAATATTTATTGGCTTGTTCAATATTTTCTTTTCAAACTTATCTCTTCGAACCGATTCAAGTTGAGCAAGCTAAATAAATGTCGTCTGTGACGCCAGCTCCAGTTTTAATGCTGCTGGAATTTTATTTTATTTTATTTTCACTGTTTCCTTATGATAGATAACTTGATATTTTTATCAGTTAATTTTGTAAGAGTTATTATATTTGATTTGATTTATACTGGTAATTTCATTTGCTTGTGCTTCACTGTTTATCGATAACACATTATGCATTTCTCTTGTTCTGTTCTGATACTTGTTTCAAAGCGAATATTTTTAGAAATAGGGTTTTATATGTATAAAAATGATTGCATCGGTTTACGGTTTGTGGCTTGGCTATCAGAGATATACTGTTGTTATAAATATCTCACATGAAAATGTACAAACGATTCTTTCTGAAATATATATATATATATATATATATATATGGATTCTTAAATGAAGTGATTTTTAGGTCGCGAAATTGTAAGTCTACAATAATACTGATTAAAATGATCTATACAGGCTTTCGTATATTATTAGCATTCAATAATGTATCGGATGTCTGCTGATATATCATCTCAATGATCTTTCATAGACTTTATTAATCACTGAATAGAAGTTTGCTCTTCACCAGTCGAGTTCGCGACCTATTCGATCCCAGGCCATTAGTATTTCCATCTAACTTCACTTATGTCACTTAGGAAAAGATATTAGCTTCACACAATACTATTATTCTTGTCTTTCTATTAATCGGAGGATGCACAACCATAAATAAAATCAATGTGTCATTGAGATTCAAAAACATCTTCGAACATATATTTGTACTAACGAAAAACCAATGCAATCGGCCGGCTTGCCTGCTAAAAATAATTATCAAATGTCTAAAAAGAAAAAGCAAAAAAAAAAAGCAACAAAAACAGATTGGGATATTGTTATTTTAGTTCTACACCATGCTCTGAGATAAAGGCAGGATGATCACGGCAGGGACGCTTTTAGTCATAGGACTCTTTAATCAAGACAAAATTAGATGAGCTGAACAATGAGAGAGCTTCAATACTGTCCCTTGACCACCTAGAAATAACAGTCAAATGTCACTCGCATCACACCTGTTAATAGCGTAGTCATAGATGCAGTGAACTTAGTGAAATAAAAAAGCAGGATGTTCACAACTGTACTGAAAAGAAACTGGAAGCAGGTGTGTAACTCCAGTGTTAGTTACCCAGCTATCAATGCAGCTCTCCAACAGAGAAAAGGTCTAAAAAATGCTTGGAATTATCAGTGGGTGGGCGTCTTGTTTTGAAGCAAGGCTAAGGAGAAACAAGTTGCACTGAAGGCCTCTGTTTGCAGCCCTCACATTTAAACCTATTGAAGAATACATCAGAATGCTTTTCATCATTTGTCTGATCAATTAGAGATTAAAAAAGGGCTCAACAACAACTCTAATAGTTATGCATTGTTACAGAGGTGCATAGCATAGATTGCCAAATCTACCAACCAAGCTACAATTGGCCACAAGGTAAGTTAATGAAGGATTCTCTCTGTAGTCTCTTAACTGGCTAGAAATATTGTCTTCAATGAAAAATATATTACACCATGTCGTCTATAGTAAATAAGGAAGTCAAAACTGAAATACTCTTTCTTGTCCAGGACTAATTTGCAGCTAAACAACATTTTACATTGGTTCATAACATTAATTTGGAGAGGGAAAATCTCTGTCGATTTTACTTGCTCTTTAGATATATTTCATTGCACAATGTAGTCTCTGGATCACAAGCAAGACAGAACAGTCACAGCTGAAAAACACTCTGATCACAGGTTTGCTTGACCAGGTCTGACTTGTTAGCTAAACAACTGATGTTGACTAACTCCTTGGAAGGGGAAGATGTCAGTCATATTTTACATGCACTCTAGATACATTTCATACAGTGTTAAAAGGTAGCTGATTAAACCAATTTTTTTTACAAAAGTTTGCTTGACAAACTCTTTGGGGGCCAGATTGGAAATGTCTTTGTCTTAAAGAACAATGTAAGTGAAAAATGGAACCATGATTGCACAACATCATAGAAACAGCTTGTCTTTTGAATTACTTTAATACATGTTATTAAAGGAGTATATTATACTGTTAGTGTCAAATGAATGTTTCGAAGTATTTGGTTATGGCTTAATTTCTAAGTTTAGTTCCTGTTGACATCAACTTTTCATCCCTCCAGAGTTGATGAAATATAATAGTAGTCAAGTATTAAGGCCAGTATAATTGACTAATTGAATCTCCTCAAAATTACTTGCCTTTGAATTTATTATTGGGGTATGTACTTATGTAATCTTCCAAAGAGAGCTATAAATATTTTTGAGTGGTGGCAGTCAAAATATTCTTAGAATCGTGGGTTAAAAGTTTTGGTTCCTGTAACCAAAACTTGCAACAAGTGGCAATCAGTTAATACAGACTTATAAATAGATTTAACATACTTCATCTTTGAAAATATCTTTTCACATAAATAAATACTATCAAATGCTGAAACCCGATTCTGAGAAAAGGATTTTAAAAAAGTATATCCTTTGTCTGGAAAGCATTTATAAAGAATAATTAACATATCCTTTTTATATTGGTCATTTAATATGTCATTTGACTGCAGTTTGTAACCTAAAGTCAAAGATCTGTCTTTGATAGTGCAATGAAATGAATATTATAAGATTGCCAATGCTTTCACATTTCATCAGAATCTGAAAAATATGGTTGAAACTGTAGCTTGAGATTGGTGAAAATGTCTTGAATAAATTTGAAAGGAAATAGAGAATTTGCTTCTTCATTGTCCTTTTCCACAGAGGGAGAGTGGTTGAAGTTACCTATCATCAACTAAAAGAAACAAAAGGTTAATTTATGTTGCAAAGTATTCACTGAAGAGTATATGTCACATGTAAGCGCAGAAATTAGCTTGTGATCTGAAATTGAACTCATTAAGCTGCTTCATTAAAGCAGCTAAGAATGCTAGTTTCCACAATCATTCACCTTTGGCAAGTAGCAGCTGAATGAGATTATTCTCATTCAAAAAATGCCAATCTCCATTTAAAATTCAAAAAGATATGAGATAACTTTTCTGCTACTAAACCATTTTGCAGCAATGTTATCGCAAATAGCTACAATCTGCTTCTATTTTTTCCAAAAATGTTCAAAAATAGTGATAACTGAGTGCATACGATGAAAAAATCTTCACTGTTGATATGGCTTGTTCTATCACACGATCTGAATGTTTTACATGAAGTGTCTGTTGATAAATGATATCATGAAATGCTATAGGTTTTGTACCTCCCATTCTGTTACAAACCTTCTATAAACCAACAAGAAAGTATCAACATGTCTGTCTGACCTGCTTGAAATATCAGCCAAATATCTCTTAAATTACATCTTTACAGTCTATAAAGAAAGAAATAAAGGACACGTTGGATAAGAATTCTAAATCCCTGCACTTAAGAACAGTTTCAGTTGGGATATATTTGATCATTGGACTTGGGGGCCAAGCAATAACTAATTTTGTATACTTGTCTAACAAAACTTACTCCCCCCCACCATCTGTTGTAATATACTTTAGACATTTCCAAAGCCAGTTGAACATAGTCAGTGTTTTCTCTGTCTCTTTGAAAGTGTCTTCACAAGTAGTTCTTTCATACGTGTGTGTTGCTCACTGAAGTTAGTTCTTCCATCACTCCAATGTTAACATTAATTTCCTGAATGAACAATAGCAACTGAATTGTCAGACACATCTGTTGATTCATAAAGAGCTTGAGAAAGCCACTGGAAATCTAGTGCTTAATTGTTTAATTGGCATAGGATGTTGTCTCCTGTGTCTTTGACCCTCCTAGCCACTGTTTTCTTTCTTAGCTAACAAATAAGCTTGTCTCAAACCAGCTTTAGTTGCAACATCCTTATTAGCATATATACTAATGAAGAACTATATTTCAAGCCTTCATACTTTTCATAGTGTAGTTTTCTTGTTTGAGAACAATGATATGAATACTTTGTTTGGTGATGCTTATGATACATACTAGTCCCACTAAATGTTATGCTCAATGCTTTGTTGTTTCTGTCAGTTACAAAATATTCCTTCACCCAATGTCCTTTTAAAATGCAACATTTCTGTCAATTTCTCAGCTTTTTTATAATGGCATTATGACTAATATATATAATATATATGAGTGTAATAAGACATCTTAAAATGTAAGTGGACAAAAAGCTGATTTGAGTATGTGCTGCTTTTAAGAATGTTATTGTCATAGAATGAACAGATACTCAAACTTTCAGGTACTGAGTTAAAAATATTCTTCCTAAGTATTGCTTTCTATAAAGAAAATGGCTGCCTGAGCACAAGTCTTTAACTGGTGACAAACTAAAAATGTCATCCGTTTCAATGAGGGAATTTCAACACATTTAATGACATTGAAATTCAGCATCTACCATGTTTATGATATGATATGAAAGATTAAAATATTTTCAACTAGGGTAAATGGGAGTGAATGTGGTATAAGTGTACCAAGGGCTGCTGAAAAGTTCCTGGTTTTGGGTAAAAGAAAATTCAGGAGGATCAGTTGATTATGATTTTATTCAGCATATTCTTCTCTTAAATTCACACACTTATTGCAGCAGTCCTTCAGTTTTTCTAAGATCTGTAAAAGAACTTGGAAGGCTGGGTCTCTAACCAGGCCTTTAGTGATACCCTTAATCCAGGAACTTTGCAACCCTCTTTCATATATGTAGCACCAGTCAGTTTACCTGCTTTTATTAACAGACAAGTAAAGATTCTTGTCACTTTCATCTTTCTCTAAGTAGTAAATGGTTTTACCTTTCCAGTCCTGCTGTGATATAGTTTACATGAACAGTCAATTTAAAGTTTTACTCCTGGGGGAATGTAGATTTTTACTGAGTGAAACAATGTAACTTTTGTTGTCTGTATTCACATGGAACATAAATTCATTTAGGGTCACATCCAGATAAGGAAAGCAAAAGATATTTGTAATCAACATCACTTATTGATTGATATAATTAGGCAGGGGTGGAGAAACTGTACTTTACTTAGTTTACTGACCCTTTGTTTAATCCATTTGGTTATCTATTCACCATGATCAATGTTTTATTCAAATATTCATACATGCATTATTTACTAACTTTTTCGAAGTTTGTTATGCTGTTAGAAAAAGTTACCAATGTTTTAGATCACATGTATAGTGCTGAGCAGTATAACCGTAAACCATATGTATATGTATGTTTCATCTATATAGAGGAGACATGGGAAAGACACCTCAATGATTGCTTCCTAATTTGGACTAAATCCCCAGAAAATCTGGAAGAATTCAGCACCCACCTCAACAATGTACACCCTAGTCTCAAAATCTCAAGAAAAATGAGCAGCACACAATTACCATTTCTTGACATAATGGTAATTAAAAACAACACCAAAATCACAACTGATATTTATTACAAAAGCACAAATTTCAAATCATGCTACCCAACACACACATAAATCAACATCCTGTACCGTCTAGCCAGGAAAATTTGTACTACAGTCGATGATCCAGATACCAGAAACACATGACTTATAGAACTCAAAGGATTTCTTCTCAAGCAAAATTATCCTGTCCTACTTATAGAAAATAGCATACGAGCAAAAGAAATACCTACAGAACAACTTAGGGCAACACAAAAAAGACAAACCCATCAAAAGAACACAGTACCATTTCTAGTAATTCACAATCCACATCAGCAAAACATTTTTAACATCATCAAAACAAATTTGCTGTTTATAAAATAAAGTGAAAAATTAATAAACATAATAACTAATCAAACACTTATCTTAAGCAAAAGGTAACCATATGACCTAAATAAACTATTAACAAAGACAAAATTCAACATGAACAAACAGGATAAAACATTCACAGTATCCAAATGTAATGATAACAGATGTGGAACATATCAATACATGCATACTGGTAGATCCATTAGAATTTTGTTGTTTTCTTGTCTTTTTCCTTTCTTGAACTTATATATATATATAATCCAAGAGAATTAGGGGTAGAGGATCCAACCCACTAAGGGATAGTATCTATCCAATATACTGCTGGGAGGGCATCCAATTATTGTTACACTAGTGTTATACCAAGTGCAATAAGTGGGTGCTGGTAAAAGGGGGTTATTTTACTCTAAATTTATATAGCAATAAGAAAATGGAGGGGACTATGAGGTACTCATCATCTTGTAGACACTGTATTCCGTTGATTAATCTGTTTATTTTATAACTAAATTGATAAAAAACACAATATACAGACACTTATTTCTTCTTCAACGTCATTCGTTTCTAAATACTCTTCCAAACACTTCTTTCCTTTGAATATATAAAAACTAAATCTTTACTGTTTTAAGAAGTAATTCCTTCCTATATCTACACTGTCATACACTAAGGGAAAGAAACACTTTCTGCTCAAAGAAGGACTTGTTTTAAAATATTGGTAAGTCTGATACTGGTGGTGTAGTTATTAAGAAAGAAAGCTTTATTCTTTACCAATAGAATCAAATTTTGCTGATTCAGACCATCACTAGTTTCTTCATATTTTATCCCACACCACCCCACCTCTCTCTCAATTAAACTCAGTAGTAAATTAGTTGTAGTGATGTACAAATAAAGGCTGCAAAATATTCAACATTAAAAGTAGATGAATAAAAGACATGCATGCATGCATGCATGCATACATACATACATACATACATACATACATACATAAATGAATATAGTCACACAGTGCTACAGGAAATACACTTCCCTAAATTAATCTCAGACTTCATTCATATCAGTTTGATAATTCCTAAAATTGGTAATCAAACTTTTAATTATATATTGTATGCAATGTATCTAGGGTGCACATGAGAAATCTTATAAAACGTAAAGAAGTAAGGACTTTAATTAACCATTGCTTTACCCATATCAAGGAGAGGCAAAACATTATTAAACAATACTTCTGAAAGCTTGATTACCAACCATTATGATTTCTGACTTTGAAGCCTGTTGTTTATTTTGAGAAGGTTATACATTGAACACAATATACATACTTAAATCAATATGTATCTTAAATGAGATCTCTAAAAATTGAGTTCAGCAGATTGTTTTTATAAATATGTCAATTTTCTATGCTTACTTTCATACAATATTGTTCCTCTACTTAGTATTCTCTCAATACTACTTCAACAAATATGCTTCCCTAAAGATGTCAAATAAGTCTGAAATATGTTCAGCATTATCTCTCATAATTGCTGAAATTGTTAAAGAGTTATTAATCCTTGAACCAATACTATCTTTTCTTCATAACATTATTTTCCATACTTTTCTTTATTAGATATGTTAAATCTAACTGAATCATATTGATTTGGGTTGTGAGTAATTTTGAAGCAACAAATATAACAATAGACTTGTAAGTTGAATCTAGTTGCATTAGATATATACCCTAGTGAGGTATAAGTGTAGTAAGATATTAAATGCAAAGTGTATTAATGTTAGGTATTCAGCTAATAAGAATTTCAGTTTTTATATAGAGAGGTTTGAATGCTGCCCAGTCTGAGTGGAAAACAGATAGGCAAAGAACTGGCCAACATCAATCATGCAAGAGTGCAAAATTCATGAGAATTGCTCACTTGATGGTAACTGTTTGATGAAGTTCATAGCATACTCCACTAAAGCAGAAACAAACAAAAGGGAACCTAAAATGTAAATTGGGGCAACTGAACTAAGATTCAAAAATTGATTTTATATGCACAATATATATGTGTGTGTGTGTATTTTATGTATATGTATGTATGTATGTTCTATGTCTCTTTGTCTTTACATTATGTGCTAATTGTAAACAATATCACTGTCATAAAAGCAGCATCATTTGTTTACAACCTTCCATGAAAACATGTCCTACCATTGTGCTGTTTTTGTTCACTGAATTATAGGATATGTTACCTTTCTTGGAAGCAGATGAGGGATGGTGACAACAAGAATATATGGTCACTGAAAAATTTACTGCAATAAATTATATCTGACTCATTACATAGAAAAGAGGGCATTAAAATGATAATGATCATGATAGAGAAATTAGAGAAAGCATATTCTATACATGTAGTGGAGATTGTTTATTTGTTTGAAGCAGATAACTGACTTCATTACTTTTCAGTTTTGGAGTAACAACAACATATCACCTGAAGAATTGCATGCAGTGATAAATTTTGAGTATCAACAGAGTGAATTATAATTTTTTATGAATGTGTGTATGTAATTTTATAATTTAAATTTTGTATGTTTTTAATTAGAAATTTGAAAAATTGTTTATCCTAGTTTTAATATAGGCTACTAATTTATAACAAGATTTTCTCCTAAGGAAATAAAATATTTCTCAGCATATAATTTAAAATGAAAGCATTGCTTGTAAATATTATGGATGTTAAGCTGAGAAGTAATGCTGTTGTTGATGAGTGTACTGACCTTCATGTATGACTCTACTACTATCAGATTTATGGAACTTACTTAAGAAATCAATGCTTTCCATTTGGATATGTATACCAGATCCATTAGTGTGTTCATTGCTAAAAGTAAAAGTGCTAGAAATGAAGGGGGAAAATGCTTGACAGTAATCTTTCATCCCTATAAGAGAAGCACAGAGCAAAACATGTTAATTGTTTCAAATGAAGTTATATTTGTTTTTCGTGAAAAATAACTGTATGTTTTTTATAAACCTTGCAAATGTCATTAATTAAATGGCAATAGAACCCTGTTGCTATCAATGGCTATAACATTTCTCTATGTTCAAGTAGCTTGCCATCTTATTGAACATTTCACTGGTCAATTATTTTGTTTAGTTACAAAAAAAAAAAAACCCTTAAAAAAATAGAAATGTATGAAGCAAAGATATCAAATCTTGGAAATTATCTTTTTGTATTTCATTGGTAATGTATTTTATGCAAATATAAAGTCTTTTAAAATGCTTTGTTGGATGTTATTTTTAGCTCAGTTAATCAGACATTGTTTTAGGGGTGGGAATAAGAGAATTTCAGTATAACTGTGGTTAGGTTTTTATTAAAATGTAAAATTAATCCATTTAGTAAATTACACAGGTTTTAACAATCTTGAATATGAACAATTTATTGTTTTTAAATTTGCTAGCCATTTGAATTAAACATTAAAAAAATAATAAAATTAACCTCTCCTCAAAAAAACAAAGTTTTGTTTTTCTTGAATAAAAATGCAAATTATTGCATGAAAATAATGTAGTTTTAATAGCAGTTTATTTGATAAAAATAGTAAAGTATGTTGCATCTACTTTAGCCATATTATAATTTATTGAGGAGCATTACATATTTCTAAATATATCTTTGCACTGCTACAGACTAAAGTAATCAAGATATTCAGGTATTTTTTATTTTATTTTATAGGATTTGCTTTCATTGGTTCTATAAAGTAACTTGAAATATATTAATCAATATTGATTGTAAATTGTGTAAATTTTATTTTTGTCTACCCTTCCATTTTGCTCTTGATATTGAGCAAAGTTTTATTTATAATGTATATAAAACAAACTGCGTCTAGACTACTGAGAGGTTTAATGAAAATTGTTTGCACAGTTTATGGTTAGTATTAAAAAAAAATGAGAATTATTTCACAATTTATACATTTGAAAATTGTTTTTCATAAAATATTTTAAATATATTTTTTGTTAACAAATTTTAAACAGTTGTGGTGGAAGTTTGTGATTTTTGAATGTTGATACTTTAAAAAAAATATATATAAATCAGATTATAACTTATACAGATTATAATCTCCTAATGTTCACTTAGACTATTTCTTATTCATAAATCCTCTGTGTTTCTATTGTGTTCAGCGTTATCTTTTTCACAGTATGGACATATGAAGTTAAAGAAAATTTTTGTCTTATGTAATTTAAAATAATCTGAAGAGAGTAAATTTCCATGCCACCATTCATCAAAAAGCCAAGCTTTACTGTAAAATTTCATCTATTTGTCAGATGTCTGTATTTCTTTCAATAGTAAGCTTATGAAGAATGTAATAATTCATTGTCTAAATGATTATCTCACACACTATATAACCTATATTCTTCCAACCAATTGATATAAAAGATAAGATGTTGGGGCTCTGATTAGATGCTGACATCTATCTAGATATGCCTTTGACAAACCATACTTGTACTTCTTGCTTTTAGACTTATACATTACATTTGATACAGTTGATCCTTGGGTTCCCTTTGGAAGACTTGTACTCTGTGTATAGTTGACATCCAAATATTTATATTTGGTTAAGATCAGAGCCATTACTATGCAAATTACCAATATGCAATACTGAGACTTATCTATTACAGCACATACTTTTGTCTTCTTACGTTTTCCCTTGATAAACTTCTTTTTAATATGACACTTAAAACAATTATTGTACAATAACAGTTTTGAGAAACAGAGCAGTGATTTCTTTTTCAAAAATAAGCCTTATAAATAAGAGTTTCCTTCCCTAACAAATATTATTGAAACTATCTGTTTCAAAATATACAAACAAATCAGTCTCTTAAATGCTGAATGTTTCAGTTAACACATAACCAAGTGGTCAGTCACTCTACTCTACTTTTCCACAACAGGAAAGTTAAATTCTTTATCCCTTAATAAAATCAAAATTTTTGTCAACTCCATGGTTTCCAAAACTGACTACTGTAATTCCTTAGCTTTAGCAGATACACAATGTTCAAAACCTGCATTTGTATTATTGATAACACACTCTTCAAATTGAATACATCATACTCATTATTAAACTTAAACTGGTCACCAATGTATAAGATACTTTTCTCCTATTCCATGTTTATTATTGCATATGTTAATATTATGGATATTCTCTTAATGTGTGTTAGAAAAGTGCATTGCACCCTTGTATCCATGAGAAACACCTCAAAGGTTGTGAACAAGAAGGGTGTCCAACCATAAAACATTACTCCATGCTGGCATGGAAAAGTGAATGTAAAATTAGAAAGATGATGATTACTATTATGACTCATTGCATCAAATGTTTCAGGTATTTTATAGGTGATAGGAACTATATTTTTACCCTTTCAAATTGGTTGATGCATAAAATTTAGGAAATTGGATGCTTTTTAACATATAGAGGTTAAATATATCAAACGATTAAGTAGATAATTTTCTACCTAAAAATAGACCACATAAAACTCAGTCAACAAAATTTCATTTATGAATTAATATTCATTTTGAATTGCTAGTTGTATTTCATACTATAAAATTTCAGGAAATGATCTTGTTGACAAACATATTTTGAAAAATTTAGTTCGAACTTAGCCAACTACCAAAGCATGGTGCATTTATCTTTACCATTAAGAATTTCACTTATTTATACATTACAGCTAATGGAATATATTTCTATCAAGATTCAAGATCCATTGAACTTCATATTTTAGGCTTTTACATGAAATACAAACAGTTTTTGTTCATAAAAAGTAAAATGGACAACATCAAGAGCATTTTAACTGCATTTTTTTCCCTCTTTAAAGTAGGAAATTATGTGATAGCATTGCAATGGAAAAAAAATCAAAAGAAGTGTGGAGGATTGAGTTACCACTC
>JARUKP010000267.1:0-12478 GCA_029874955.1 Octopus insularis | reverse complement strand
CTACTCACCTCCTTTACCTCAATATCTATTCACTTATTTGTTTTTACCTCAGTGAATAAATATATAAACTAATAGCATATTCTGCTATTGTAGAGTGCTAAATAAAATAGCCTTTAGTATTTACAAGGCACTGCCATATTATCTCAAATAAAAATATATAAACAAGCAATCGGTTAAGGATTTTTGCTTATTACCTCTGTGCCATTTACTCAAATCCTTAGAATCTTCCTTTTGTGATACATGCCACATCACATGACTCAGCCACATGTGGTTAGAGCAATTATATTCCTATTAATTTTTATTATCCATGCTGTCACAAAAAGTATTTTTGATTTTGAGAAAGAGAAAACTTGGCATTACATGTTAAATATATTGTTGAATACCAGATACAAGTTAGTTTTAAACCAAATTGTAAATTTTACAAATTAGAATTTTGCAATTACTTGAGTAATAAGTGAAATTTTACAGTTTCTGTTTTTTGTAGCTCTAAAAATTTATAATGGTCCTTTACTCTTGAAGCAAAACTATATTATTTATCTCAAGCGCTAGTGTAGTCAGTTACTTGACCTTTCATAATCAGAGCTACTCATTAACAGATATTAGTCTTCTCTTAACTGGAAATGAAAAAATATCAACCTTAGATTTAAAAGTTTATTTTGGGGCAAGACATTCGAAAAATTTACTTTGAGATAATTTTTTAACTTATATGGTCCTTTGTGTTGATAAATATTTGGTTGAAATAAAGTTAAATTGTTTAATGTAAAGAGTTATGATATTGAAATATAATGCATAGACTGAGCAAAGAATATATGAAACAAAAGTAGTATAAACAAAGAGTAGTACTAAAAAATAACAGACCAGAAAAACCTAAAGTATAACTTAAAGGAGGCTTAGTGATTAGGGTATTGGACTCCTGATTGTAAAACTGTGGTTTCAATTCCTAGACTGGGCAATGCATTATGTTCTTGTACAAAACACTTTATTTCACATTGCTCCAGTCCACTCAGCTGGCAAAAATGAGTAATCTTGCAATAGTCTGGTGTCCCATCCAGGAAGGAGCATACATGCCAGAAAAACCAGGAAACTGGCCTTATGCTCCTTACAGAGTAATATGGACTAACCATAACCATTATAACTTAGATGGTATTAATTTATAATGAATATATTTTGTCAATCATGAATTTTATACCTGTGAGGTGTAGGTAAAAATCTTATTGGCAGCTTGAGTTACTTTCAGTTTTATGAGTTCTGCTGTCATATTTTTTTAATGTAATTCTAGGTTTATGAGCTGGAGGATTGTGATAAAAATAAATCTAATATGAAGGAATCAAGAAGTTAGGGAAGAATCAATAGTAACATTTTTAGAGCAGTTCAACAACTACATACCTGAACATATGAGTTACACAAAGCTTATTGCAGTTCTACTCTAGTTAATCAATATACCTCAGATAGAGGTGTTGAAGGTGATACTTAGCAATTTTGTCTTTTATGAGTTGTGCAGTTATGTCATTGAGTTTGTCTAATGTTGGTGTTACTAAGAGAAGGAATGGTGTGTTTGACAGATATTACATTTAATTTATGTAGGTGGTTAATAAAAGAGTTTTAGTTGTGTATGTGAATGGAGATGGTGTTAACTCTGATGTCATCTGCATATGAAAGGTTGTGTGGGATGGGGGGGAGGGCATGTAAGAAGGTTGTGTTGGTATGAGTGGAAGTGAGACTGGATATTTGTATTCCATTTATTACTGATTGTACATGTGTTGTAATTTACATAGGCTTGTTAACCTGAGAAATACTTCAACAGTCAGTGTTTGGTGTTATTCTTTAAGGGGGTGTTAGTATTTTACATATGACTAGATTGCTTGCCCCACAAAAATTTGAAAAATGTAAAATCTAATGTTTTTTTATAGCCGTGGTCACTCAGTAAGAAAGCCAAAATTGCATATAGTGAGATACTTTAACAATCTTTCTAATATACCATCTTTTAATACAAATCAGGAAAAAAATAGGTTTCATAAGGAATTTATTGAACCAATTACTAAGTTAACTGGTATTTTTTGTTATTTTGTCCTTATTCACTCAATCTATCTGTTCATTCTGCAAGATTGTTGTAACTAATCTTTTGCCTGTTATTTCTAATAACAAGACACAAAATTCACTATTAAAATGCTTTTTTGTTGTATCAATTTTTTTTTTGTGTGTTTAGTGTTTGTTTGCTTACATATTAATGCATAAAATTATGATGTTTAATATAATTCTTTTTTACAACACTGCCATTCTCTGTTCTTGTTCTACAAAACTGTCATCTCTACTCTTTTGATTTAAGATGCCTTGGTAGCAAAAGGGTCAGCAGTTTACATCCATCATGCTGCGTCAATATCAAAAACATTTAACTTCTTGTAGCCCAGTCCACAGTCAATTTCTTTATTTGATTAATTAATTTGAGTAGAGGAACAATGCATATGACTATGGCAATGCTCAAACTACAAATAGCTACAATGACTATTGTATCAGCTTGAATGTTGGACTCAGATCTTTATTCCCTTTGCTAGAACCTTGTAAAAAGCTATTGTTAACACACAGCTGCCTTGTTCTGTGAAAGCTGAAATAAATCCAGCATGTTTTATCTACCATACAGAGACCGTCATTATACACAGATGTCTGTGTAAAAGATCCTGTATAAACTGAGTTCAAGCAACAGGATCCTCTTGCAACACTGTAATTCTTTATTGGTCCATACTTATCTGTAGTCTCTCAGTAGTTCATTCCCCACCCTGCCTATAGTTCAATGAATTTTGATGTTGTAGAAGAAAATGAAACAGTTTTACTCCATGGCTCTTCTTATTTCTAGCAATCACCACTTCCATATTGGTGTACGTGCCTGTTTGCCTATCTATCTCTACCTCTACATATTAAATTGAAATTTTAACTATTATATGCTTTGCAACAGGTGTTTTCTACCCTTTTCCTTGTTTAAAGACTTACAATACACACACTCTTATGATTATAAACTTTCTACACTGATAAAATATGCATTTCTGCACTCATTTAATTACTGCAGCAGAATACTGCAGCTAGGTTGATGATGGAGAGGCAGTGCTAGAGAGATGATGGATGATGGAAAAGACTTGAGGAAATTAGGTGAAGGCTTCAGTTTCACTGAGATGTACACATCTTAAGTATTGCATATCACCAGTCATCCTGGTCCTTAGTCTCATCTTTTCCATAAGGTTCAAGGTCCTGAGTTCAGCCTTCACTACTTTATCTCATGTCTTCATGGACCTCCCTCTTCCACAAGCTTCATCAAATCTGTGGCATTCAGCCTTAACTACTCCTAATTTTCCAATTTCATTGTGAAACATGGAAACGGGAAACTTTTAAAATCTCATATAGAATTGTTTTAAATTATGTGATTCCATCTTCAGGGTGCCACTGAGGTGAAGTCATCAGAAGAGCTTTCAGCAAGTGTGAGTGAAATATTTTTTAAAAAAATGAAATAACCCCAAACCTTTTAAAAATAGCTTTAAACCACACTTGTTTTCTGTTAGATGTGTTACTACACCTTTTTCTGCTTCTCCTTTCTCAGCTGGTTCTGTTCAATAAAATAAGTATCAGTCAGTATATTAAGTCAATATAATTGACAGTTTCCTCCTGCACGAGTTCCTAGCCTTGTGCCTACATACCCACACATCCTCATTTTATATATTAATCAATATGCTTGATAATGAGATTTTAGTACATTACAACTTACCTTTTTATTTAATATGTAGAAAGAAACTTTAACCTGTCAATTCTGTCTTATACTATTTTACATCCATATTTCTAAGTTAGCATGACTAAAATAGCTTTTGTAATCTTGCTTACTGTTAGGGTTTTTTTTTTTTTAGTTTTCCTACCTCTCTTCCTTTGACATTAAAACAGGAATAAAGCCAGTTTATCAGCCAGTCAGACTGATTCAAACAGAGGTTTGAGCCATTGCCAAGGGATACTATATAACTGTTATAGTAGTAGAATCAAACTTCAAATGACATGGTTTACAACCTTAACCTCACTGCTACTATCCTTTTTAATCCACGTATAACTTCTTTACAGAATACCTCATTTAATATTTTTCATTAAATAAAAAAAAAAATGCTTACATATATTGCTTTTTCTATTCCAGATGTCAGAAAATTATTACTGTTATCATATTTGCACTCACTTTGTGCTAGTCTTTTTATATATCTCTTTACATTTGTTAATTAAACAGTATTTTTTTTTTTCTTCCTCGAAAGTGTGTGTTTATGCTCATATTCATGAAGGTGTTTGTGCTTATATTCATTGTGTAAATGTGTTTGAAAATATTGGAAACTGAAATAGCTTCTTTCTTTTTTAATAGTTAATCAGCAGATATCATGAGAAATACCTCATGATTATGATGAAAATGAACAAATTCATTGTGTGATGTAATTATTACTCACATTCTATTGTTCTGTTTTCTAACGGAATTAGATGCACAGAGTCGATGGATGACCTGGTGGTAATGGAATTGTCTGAATGGCATGAATTTCTTGTCATTACAATGACCACCTAATCTCTGTTAAATAGCAACATTATTTGTACTACAAAAAACCTGCAAACAACATAGGTTAGCTGAGAGGATGTAAGACTTGTCCAGAGTGACAAATATCAAAAAATACCTCGGACCTACTACATATACATATGCACACTTACTAGTGATGGCCCCTCCATGTGGTTGCTTGGCTTGTTAAAATTAACAGCCAAATTTCCCTCAAGTCAACTTTGTCAATGTAAAAAAAAAGACACATTGGATAATGTAGGCATATATACACTATGCCTGCGAGAAAAATAGGTTTATATTGGCTGGAACATTCTTGAAGATCTGTCACCCCAAGCAGGACTGAACTAGAGCTAAGCAATACACAAACACACATTAGCATTCACAACATGTACAGTAACACTCTATACATTTCTTTCACTAGTACTCACATACTTATCATCATCATCATCATCATCATTTAATGTCCACTGTTCCATGCTTGTGTAAGTTGGACAGAATTTTTTAGGCAGATTTTCTACAACCAGATGCTCTTCCTGTCACCAACCTTTACCTGTTTGCAAGTAAGGTAATATTCTCCCAGATCAGACATGTTTTCACAGAAGATTGGAAACAAAGACACTGATTGCATGACTTTCATTTTCAACTATCACGTAAATTCAAGACAAGGAGACAATAATGTGAATGCATGCACATACACACAAACACACTATGGGTTTTTTTTTTTTCATTTTCTCTCTACCAAATCCACTCACAAGGCTTTGCCAGCCTCAAACTATAGTAGAAGACACTTGCCCTAGGTGCCACACAATGGGAATGAACTTGAGACAATGTGGTTGGGAAGTAAACTTCTCACCACATAGCTATGCCTGTGCGTTATAGTTTATATAAAAGCAATAGGTTGTGTTGCTATATTGTTAGATTACTAGTTAATAAGACTCAAGTTCAAATTTATTATAAGTGTTTTGTTATGTGTTAGGACAACATAGTTAATTCTACAGAACTCAGTTCACATAACCAGAAGAAATAAGTGCCAATTCCCTGGATATGTTAACTGTGATAAACTAATATTGTCACCAAAACAGATTTATCTCTCATCTGTATTATGCTAAACATCCACTGCCATTCAATGAGCATGGGTTGTGGAGCACAGCATGGAAACAAGGCCACACTTCAGTCTTTGGCAGACCACTATGAGTGTATACTCTCTGATTCCAAGCAGATGTGTGCAGTTTTTCAATGGCACTTTGCCAGATTGTTCACAAGAAGTGATAAAATGGAAATGATGGACTTCAATCTTACCTCAGTGACCTGCTGTTGCTATTGGCTAAACATGCAGATTAGTTTGTAAAAAAAAATTCAGCTGTTGAAGTAGCAGACATGTTGAACAACTGTATGATGGATAAATCGCCAAGACTGGACAGTCTATTGTATGGACTTTATTATTACATGTCTGACTTCTTTGTTATTTTGGCAGCTGTCTATTGCAATTGGTAGTAGATTGGAAGCATTCCAAATTTTGTGAACTGGTGATGCTGCTCAGGAAGAATCTGAACAAGAAAGAATAGTTGATAACTTCAAACCCATAACTCTGCTCATCATAAAGTAAAAGATTTTAGTTTAAGATACTTGTCAATAACAGTTTAAGTCAGAGATGCAGACTTGTGCAATCCCCAGTAGATCAATCCACAATAATTTGTACTTCATGAAATAAAATATAATGTTAGTCTGCAGTAGATCTGGCTTTGGTAAGTTTCTAATCAATTTAGATTAGTGTGAAGCAGATGATAGGATCAACCCTCCTATCTGGCAGTTTTCCTCAGCATAGATGGTTTGGATCTCGTCTACAAAGGCTGAATCACTACAATGTGCAGTGTCATCTGTTCTGTTGTCAAATTTAAATAGTCACCTACCAGAAGTGTTTCGTATCACATGCACACTTTGCCAAGGCTGCCTTCTCTCATCTCTTCAGTATATTTTACCTCCAAGTGCCAAAGTATGTTGAAGATGTTGAGGGCAACCTGCTTGAACTGGGATATGAAAGACCCATTTTTGGATGTGCAGACAACATGAGATGGGAATTGAGATGGTCAATACCTGTAGACATCATGGTGCTGACACACTGGGTATCGTCATGGTCAGTACCATTGTGGAGGAGCAGTAGGAGGCATTGGGAGCATGCATTACCCAGGGCAAGTTGATGGGCTTGCAATTTGGTATATGAAGAAGGGAAAAAAACTTCTGTTACTGGACCAAAAGTCTGGTTGAAGACCTTAATTTGCCAGTGCTTTACTTGTTGAAAATAAATTCTACAAGCATAGCCATCTTGAAACTACCAGCAACTGTGCTTGTCTGAGATACATACAGAGTGGAAAGACTATCTGGCACACATTGTTTATGCATTGCTGATTTGTGGGTTATGTTGAACAGCTGTTATCACCTGTAGGACTCATCTGTCTATCAACTGAGTTTACCATGAAAATCAGCCCCTCATCTTCCTTTGGCAGGAGGGGTAATGTTCCTTGGCCGCATTTTTATGGTAAAGAGAGTTGTGTGATGGAATATGGTTGGAAAAGCTTTTCTTCTCATACAAAACCCTAATCAACTACAAGTAGCACTTGAAGGGAAAGGTAAGAGCAGAAAGGGAGGTTGTATGAAAGGTCCGTGAGAGTGACAAAATTAGCATAACTAAATGGACCCACACTAACTCTGGCACCTTGTATGTAGTTTCATAAGAACTGAAAGAAAGCACTTGTTTTAATGTGTCAAGCTAATCCCAAATTGCATGTGAGGTGCCTCAAATTACCCTGAGAGTGTAAAAGCGCTTTTACACTCTCAGGGGTAGTTGCCATTAGGAAGGGCATCCAACCGTAGAAGACCATGCCAAATTAGACTGGAGTCTGGTGCAGCCTTCCAACATGCCAGTATGGACAACAGACATTAAATGATGATGATGGTTCTCTCCCCCACTCATATTTTAAGAATATTTCTTGTTCCTATTATGTTAATCTGTACTGTTATTGCTATTCCTTATTATTTAATTATTAATGTACTTTTTTAAATGAAGTAAATACTCTACTGCTTCTTTTCTCTTATGTTACTTTGTATTTTGCCTTTATATTATCCCTTTCTTGGGCTCCTGTGAACAATAAAAAAAATTGTTGTTGGTATTAAAATTAACTGTAACTTAGCTTCAAGTTTTATTGATGTTATTTCATTCATAATAGGCGCAGGCATGGCTCTGTGGTAAGAAGCTTGCTTCCCAACCACATGGTTCTGGGTTCAGTCCCCCTGCGTGGCACCTTGGGCAAGTGTCTTCTACTATAGCCTCGGGCCAACCAAAGCCTTGTGAGTGGATTTGGTAGACGGAAATTGAAAGCAGCCCGTCATATATATGTATATGTATGCATATTTTATGTGAGTATGTGTTTGTCCCCCACCATCACCTGACAACCAATGTTGGTGTGTTTACCTTCCTGTAACCTAGCAGTTCAGTAAAAGAGATTGATAAAGTAAGTACTAGGCTTACAAAGAATAAGTCTTGGGGTCGACTGCTTCGACCAAAAACCCTTTAAGGTGGTGCTCTAGCACGACCACAGTCAGAATGACTTAAACATGTAAAAGAATAATAATCTAATAGATTGTGGGACATAAAAATACAATACTAGTGTAAAAGTGGTGAAAAAATAATGAAATACACACAAAAGCAACAGAACCAGTTTATAAGTGATGCTGTTGCACAAGTATAGATGTGTATGTGTGAATATTTATACACTGCAGACATGGCTGTGTGGTATAAAGTTTGCTTCCAACCACATGCTTCTAGATTTAGTCCTGATGCATAACACCGTGCAAGTGGATTTGGTAGGTGCAAACTGAAAGAAACCCATTGTATATATGCATATGTATGTGTGTGTTACAGTTTCTTTGCTTTGACATTGCATGTTAGTAGTAAACTAGTGTCACCATAATGCAAGTGGTGTCGTTAATTTCAAATATTCTGTTTATCCTGGTCATGGGTAAATATTACCTTACTTGGAGACAAGTGAGGGTTGGTGATAGGAAAGGCATTAAGCCATAGAAAATCCACCTCAATAAACTCTGTCCAACTGATTCAAGCATGGAAAAGTGGATGTTGAAATGTTGATGAGGATGATGTACATATGTATATGATACAATCTTTCATTTTCCATTTTTCACTTTCAGTCTCGAGTGAAAGGTAGCAAATCCAACCAGAGCCTCAATGAAAGTTTCCAGGCATCCAGTGAACCAAGTACTCCACGATCAGAGGACAATCCTCCTCTGCCCGAAGAAAAGGTGCCCCTGTAGACATTGAACTTCAATAGCAGAGCTTTTTATTTCCATGAACATTTTACTTTTTCTTCCTCCTCTGTATTCCTATTACAGCTGGTTTTATTCCAGTCTATTTCTCAAAACTTTTTTTTTTCTTTTTTGGGGACAATTGCTTCCAGTTCACTAACCAAGATGAAAGCTTTGGTTGTATCATGCAATATGACTGAAGATATTTTTAACAAAAAATATTTAAAATAGTTTTAACTCCATCCCTAAAGAAAATCAAATTTAAAAAAGAACATGACATATTTCCCAATATTTCATTTAGCTAGTTCTAGTGATCATTAAAAAAAAGCATATAGATACATATAATACTACTACTACTAATAATAATAATTATAATTTTTTTTTTTTTTTTGTCATTCTCTCATATAATCTCTTTAGCCTTTTCTTGTGACGGATTAACATTTTGGCATATTTATGCTGATGAACATATCTTTCTTGGCAGTTTTGCTACACTGACCCTCTTTTCCTAGACTTAATGTCTTGGTATGATTGTAAATTGTCTGTTTATGTAGGGCTGTGTATAGCAAAAGGCATAAATGGTTGCCACTGGAGTTTATCTTTGGCTCCAAAATATTTTACTAACCATTGCTCTGTGCTAACACATTAAGTCAGCTTATTGATGAAGGATGAAGGATGAAACTTCAATTTAGATACTGTTGATGATGGTGATAATTTTCATGACAATGGTAATGAGAATAATGATAATGATGGGTGTTGATGAAAATGATGAAGGTGATGATAATAAATGGTAGAAAATGATTTCACTTGTTTGTTTAATATGTTTCTTTTTATTTACTGTCTTGAATATTTTCAAACAATTTTATGTGTGTATATGTACTTGTACACATATATTTAATGTTTCTGACATAACGACTGCATTTATAGATTGTGTACAGTTAATATTATTCAAAGATTTAATAGAAAAAGGTACTGAATGTTTTATAAATGAATAGAACTATCATTAAAAAAAAAACATTTATCAATTACTAAGTTCAACATTTTTTTATGGAACATGCTCTGTTTGTGTTATATCCTTATGGATAAATGAATACACTGCAACAGTGTAATAACAATATAATCAAAACAAACAGCAGTAACCACACAGAACATAACAATCTTTTAAGAACCAACAATCTAACATGCTAACTCAAACTGTAAGCTTTGAACTCCAACCTGTCTGCTTTCTTTTTCTCATGCTGGTTCTACAGGACTCTTATTACTTTTGGTATTGGTACATCGAATATTTCACAGAATGCTTCCATAGGAATGTCTTCCTGATCTTCCTTAGTTGGTTTATATGTCTCTTATGTTCACCGTGTGACCCTTTAATGAGATGCATCATCTTCTCAGCTTTCTTTACTGTTTCTATAGGTTTTGAAATGCACTTTATCACCTATTTCGTTGGCTCTTTCATATTTCCTTTACGTCTTTTTTCTCTGGTAATAGCTTATCAAAAATGGGTTTAATTATCTTTGCTCTAACTCTGCAACCCTCATGTTTAGCCTCTAGATGATGGCTGAGCACCATTCTCACAGTTAACACTCAAGAAGCAGAGCCAGATCTCATTGCCACCTCAAATGGATTTACTAAGTCCCTTTCTACACTATTTCTATTCTTAGCTAACTCTCTACTAAATTTAACCAACTCCTTTTTTTATGGCTCTTTTGAGGGCATACCACCTTTTGTTATTAATAATGATCCTTGTCAATGCCCTCATCACTAACTGTCTAATCCGACTCCTGTAGGCTTCAAAGGTCAGTAGCGACTTATTTAGCTTCCAGTAGCCAGATCCCTGTCTAGTCATGCTATCTACGTACAGCTTACAGGTCACCAGTTTGTGATCACTGTAGCTGACAATGGTATCACTTATTCAGAATGCTACTATTTATGTGTAGTGGTCCAATCTGTTCTTGCCAGGGAGGGCATTGTACTCTCACACAACAGTTTACTTCCTCTGAAAACTATTCTACAACTAGATGGACTAAACTATTGAGAGTAGATAAGTTTTTTCTGTGAGTGACAGCATGGTGGCTGATGTGGAGCTAAACAATAACATGTATATAATAACCAGTTAGCAACATTGCATTTTATATCTCTAAGATTGACTTTTAAGTCTCAAGGATCCATTATATATTTAGTTGTAAATTGATTCAATGGGATGAAGTACAGCAGTTCACTGCTGCAAGTAGTGGAAACATTGAGAAATTAACAAGTATTGATTGAATTTAGTTACTTCCATGACAAAAGCATGCATCAGACTGGTATCTTATTAGATATAAGAGACATAATGCAGTGCCAGTGATAGTTTTATGTATTTTTCAGTCTACACCTTAACAACTTAGCCATTTCTAACTCACAACAATTTTGTGGTATGTGGAACTCAATTCTTCTTAGTTCAATGTTTTGGAAAAGACTTCATCTCTCTGGTGGTCATAAAATAAAAACCATACTCAGCTCATTACTTTTAGCAATGGGTGGTCCTTTGTAATTAATAATTGGTTTGCTCAGGCTCAGATCCATTCATGGATTACTGGAAAGATGGCTGATGGCACCAAAATTATTGTTATTTCTATTAAGGTAACAAACTGGCAGAATTATTAGAGCATTGGAAAAAATTATTTGTGGTATATATTTCTTCTGATTCTTTACATTTTGAGTTCAAATTTCACTCCCTGTGGTCAACTTTGCCTCTCATCCTATTGACGAGGCAGGGGCAATAAAATAAGAACTAGTTGAGCCCTTGGGTTGAAATAATTGACTTAATTCCTCCCCTAAAAATTACTGGCCTCATGTCATAATTCAATCCATAATTATTATTATTTCGACTGTATTTCAGAAAGCTGAGTGGATGACTACCACATGTAACCACGCACTGTACGCTATTGTTGATGTCTTTACACAACATTACTCCATTTTACACCATATACTCCTTGATGAACTCTACAAACAGCTCCACTGGTGTGTACAACAAGGTGAGTTTGAGTATGAGTATTTACTCAGTGCATGTCTCTTTATTCTTTCTTATCCACACCCATCTTTTATTTGCACTCATCTCTTCCATCATTTACACACTTCCTTCATCTTCACTCATTCTTCATTTTAATCCATCTTTCACTTGCACTCATTCTCTGTTCCCATTCATTCTCCACCCACACTCACCGTCCACTCACACTCACCGTCCACTCACACTCGTCTGTCATCTGCTCTTGCCCTTCATCTGTACTCACACTTCAACTACTCCCACATTTCATCATCCACACTCACCCTTCACCTGCACTCATCTTTAATGCAGACTCAACTCTCTTGAGACAGTGTTCATTGATGGAGAGTCAAAACTATTTTCCTCCATGTTTTTTGCCAATTTATATGATGTTTGCATCCAGATTAATTAGTCTCCAGTATTTGACATAATTTCTCCTTCAAAACATTCTGCTGACTCTGCTTCAAATGAAATGACAAACCAGATTAATGCTGCCAATTCATATGAATACATCTGGTCAATTCAGAGCCTTGTTTTTGGTCTGCTTTTCTTGTTTACTTTAGTGGTTTGAGTCCCTGGGT
>JARUKP010000266.1:0-12487 GCA_029874955.1 Octopus insularis | reverse complement strand
TATATATATATATATATATAGGTAGATAGATATACACACATCTACCTGTGAGTTTGTACATACTCAAATATACATTAACTCAATGATATATAAAACAAATATATCTTTCTTTAAAATCAAGAATATCCAAATTTTTAATAAATTTCAGATTTTATTTTCTTTGTCTTTGGGGAAAGTGTTGGGGGTGAGAGGCAAGAAATAAATTATTGAAGATTGGTTTCCTGTTTGAAAGAAACTGTAATTAAGATTAGTAATAATTATCTGTGAAATAACAACTTCATTAAAAACAACAAATTTCAGAGTTAAATCTATTGCCATTAGTTGTTATGGACCGGACATACAAATGGTACAGTCCACTTCTGAATAACCTTATCCTATATCATTTCATCAACTAATTTTATCTAATTGACGTTTTAAGTAATTGTTCTGTTCTAGGTTATCTTTCATTTAGCACTTCTCATACCAAGTTTCCGCTGATTCAATATCTTTACTCTCTCTAACTTTGAATGTTACTGCTGCTGTGAGCTTCTTTCGGTTTGGCATCCATTCCTTGTTCACTAGGTCACCCAAGAGAGTAAAGTGGTTTTGATGTTTTTGAGTTTCATCTCTGAGGGAGCCTACAAACGATTTCTTGAACCATTACAAAAATCATAGCCGAATCTCTCAAATCATATCGCTATGTTGTCATTGCCATCATTATCATCATTTAACGTCCTTTTTCCATGCTGGCATGGGTTGGACAGTTTCACTGGAGCTGGTAAGGCCATGCTACACCAGGCTCTGTTGTAAGTTCTGGCATGGTTTCTATGGCCGGATGCCCTTCCTAATGCCAACGAGGCAAATGATAATGAGGACCTAGATTTTTTTAATCTTTTTATGGTTTAGTCAGAAGGTAATATGCGTGATTTTTTGTAGGACCACTAAGACCCTTTTTTAAATACCTGCAATGAAATGGACACTGGTAAAGACACCTAAAAACCAGGCAAACAAATTACCTATCACTCCACAAGAGGTATTTCATTCAATGTGATACCATACACTTTCTTTCTACTAAGTTTCACATCCAAAGTTTTGGCAGAAGACACATGCTCAAGCTTTGAGATCCAACAACTCTCAAATCTAAGATAGTTTCCAGCAATCCAGTCATTGCATTTGTGGATTGTGCAAACACTTTTGACTTGGTACTTAATATAATGGAGTATCACAGATGTGGCTTGTCACCAGGTCTTTCTCTCATGATACTGACTGAAGCCATATCAAAAATTAGAGTGAACAAATGGGACACCACAAGCCACATTGCAGGCTGCCCATCTAAGAGAATAACTCTGATTAAGAGTTGATACAGGTGAGATGGGTGAGGTGGGCAGGGTCTTCAGCTCTGCCACAGACTGCCTCTCTAGTAATATGATAGCAAAAATGAACAGTCCACACTGTAAAACATACACACAAAACATTGATCAATTTCTATTGATGTGTGTGCTAGATGACAGAGACTGTGATGAGAGAGGAAATGCAGTGAAATCTGTCTCTGTCTAAATCAAAACAGCATGAAAAAACAGATCTAAAATGATGATGATAATTTCAGTGCATTGACCAAAGTGAGAGTTCACTTAGGCCAAAACACAATGACACAGACCTTAATTATGCCAAAATATGGCATTTTCAAGCTTCTGTTACACTGATGAATTCATAAAGCTTTTAGGAAAGGTTAACATGAAAGCTGATACAATCAAGACTAAAATCCTGTCAACTAAATTTCAAACAACTGAAACATGTCCTTTAGTGTAAATAATATTCAGTAGCTTGAGGTGGATTAATTTGTTTACCAGGTTTAGGGGATGGTGTTCTCCCTACTTTCTGAAGTAGTCCAAAAAGGAAATCAAACTAGTTGCTTACAGTCCTTAAAGGATTATCAAGCTACACAGAGAGAGATCTGTATATTTCCAGGTACAGGCACAATTCTTTTCTATGGTTGTTAAATGCGGTCTCTATGGGGATACTCTAATTGTAGGATTTTCATTCTGATCAAGTGCAAGTGTATTATCAGCAAGCATGTTGCTCTGTGAGTCTACTATTTCAGCCGCTTTGGCTTTAAATGTAATCTGTTGGATGCATTGAGTTACTAAGGCAAATATGTATGGTCTTCACTCATGGAACGTGAACTTGCCTCATCAACAGTTAACAGTTGCTTGAGACAACTTGAATAAAAGGAGCCATTTAAGCCTGCAAGGTAAATACAAATGTAAGAACAAAGTACCATGTCTTTTACTATCTATCATCATTTAATGTCCATTTTCCATGCTAGCATGGGCTGGATAGTTTGAAGGGAGCTAGCCAGCTGAAGAATTGCCTGCTGTTTTGGCATGGTTTCTACAGCTGGATGCTCTTCCTAATGCCAATCACTTTACAGAATGTACTGGGCATGTTTTCACAGCACTGGCCCATGCTTACATAAGTTAGAGGGAATTCATGAAGCAGATTTTCTATGGCTTGATGCCTTTTCTGTTGGCAGCCCTCACTTGGTTTTAAGCAAAATATTCTCTTCTCAAGGCCAAACATATTTCCATGGAAAACTGGAAATGAACAGCATCATTTGGTAATGTTCATCTACAACTAACACATAATGTCAAGACAGGAAACACACAAATATGAGCTTATTTCAGTTTCTCTTCATGATATCCACTCACAAGGCTTTGGTTGGTTCAGGCTTATAGTAGAAAACACTTGGCCAAAGGTACCATGTTGTGGGACTGAACCTAAAACCAACCATGTGATTAGGAAACAAATGTTTTATCCATACACATCACAGTCGCTTCAGCATGGCCAGCATCCCAGTTTAAAACAGTTAATGGACTGATTGTACAAGTCAATTTGATCATATGCAGCAAATATTTCAGAGAGTGTTTAAACTTCACATTCATCTTCCATCCTCCCTCCATAACAGATCAAAACCAATTACCACACATTCATTGTTTCATGTCACACTTGGGTGGTAGATTTAAACCACTGTCTAGTTTAGCATAACCACCCTGACCTTTGAATGTCTTTCACAAAGTTGAGACTGTTGCAAGTATTCAGGTCAATTCTTTGGCTTAACAATAAATTCCTCTTATCAGTCTGGAGGCTCTGCAAATGGTCATGAGCACTGCCCTTACACTTCTGATGAAGTCAAAACAAAAAAGAAAATGTTCCTATATTTCTTTCATTCATTCAACAACTCAAATGTGTCAGGCCTGGTACTAATTAGGTTATATAATTAAAAAAAAACTTGACAGCAATTTCAAACAATCCATCTGAGCTGTCTTTATCATGCTGTGCAGTTGATGGCTGGCTGCCACAATTTATTTATTGCTGTGTGGGGCTCAGCGTGTCAAAGAATAGACCTGATGTTTCCTCTACGTGTCATAAAAGGTAACTGAAAGAAGTTGAGATATGATTTGTGGTCTGACCTCATAAAACTCTCACCCACAACAACTACCCAAAACAGAAATGGGATGGAGGGTTGTTGCCTGAGTGGCACAAAAGGTGTCATCTGCTAGGAGTAGAGAATCACCAACAAATGATGGATGCAGTGAAGAGCTGTTACAGCACATGGCCCCATACAACTACTAAAAGTACTGAGAGAACTTCAATAAGGTCTCTTGACTTGCAAAAAATAACAGCCAAATCCAATTCAAATCAAGTTATCACCTTAAAAAAAAAACATTGGGTGATTTGATCTTAGACACCTTGTATTTGCAAAACCAAAAAGATGGAGAGACATAGTCTTAGCTGGAATGCCCTTGTCCTTGAACAGAGCTGACTTGAGATTAAACAATTAAAAATTTCCAACACTTGTACATACATTAGTTGTATATACATACTATTTGATACCGTGTTCCTACTTTTCCCTTCCAATGTAAACATTTCTACGATCCTGTGATTTAAAGATTTCTTGGTTAGTGTTATGTCCATCTTCAGGCAACTTGAATTAATTAAAAAATTATGAAATGCAAACAAATAAATTTATAAGTGTTTTAAATTTTGACACAAGATAAACAATTTTAGGGGAGGGAGTAAGTTATTTACATCGACTCCAAAGCTCAACTGGTACTTATTCTATCAACCCCAAATGGATAAAAGGCAAAGTTAACCTCAGCAGCATTTGAACTCAGAACATAGAGCTGGAAGAAATGCCACAAAGCATTCTGTCTGGCATGCTAACAATTCTGCCAAATTGTCACCTTAATAACGGCTTCAGATTTTGGCATAATGCCAGCAAGTTTAGAGGAAGGGCCAATTTGTTTACATTTGACTCCAGTGCTCAACTAGTACTTATTTTACTGATCCCGTAAAAATAAAAGGCAAAGTCAACTTTGGCAGAATTTTCACTCAGAACGTAAGGATGGACGAAATACTGCCAAGCATTTTGCTCAGCATGCTAATGGTTCTGCCAGCTTACCACCTCACTAATTATATCAATAATAACAATAATTATTTCTAACATTGGCACAGGGTCAGAAATTTTGAGGTGTTAGTTGGCTAGACCAACCTCAGTTTATGGCTGATACTTTATTTCATTGATCCTGGAAGAATGAAAAGTTAAGTTACCTTTCAAAGAAGGCTTTGTTTTTAACACACTAATGATTTTGTTAATGACTGCCTAATAATAACAATAATAGTCCTTTCTTTTTCTTATGACTAGAAAAAAGATACCCATATATAACAGAAAAGCACTATGTGTGTACACATATTTGGATGTATAAACGAAAAAAAAGTACTCAACAGATGCAGATTTCATGTATTTGAAGTTGAGGTTTCATTGCATTGCTGTTCCAAGTTTCCTATTACTATAATGTTACTCGAAGTATCTCTAATCCATGTATCTCGCTGAACATGATAATAACAAGAAACTCAGAGTAGCAACAAAGCCTTAGCTTCAAATATATGAGTATATATACATATACACAATATTTATGTAAGCTAACACATTTTTCAAAAATATTGACATTTATCTTTCTTTGAGTAGTTTCTTTGGTGGTATAAGTTCATATTTCATTGTCGAGCCACCACTTTCCATGATGTGATTAAACAACTGACAAGGATTTCGTTTCCGGCTGATAACCAAATACCTTGATGCTCCAGTGCCACGACTAACACTCTTAAGGTTCAGTTTGCGAGCTTCTTTGTGCATAATAGCCCTTTCTTGTTTAGAGAAATTTGTGGCAAAAACAAGATCATTTTGGTTCTTACTTTTGACATAATTAACAAGTACATCATGGATAGAACTGTCAAACTGAGCAGACACACCTGACCGACAACCAAGACCTTGTCGATCAATAACTTGATCGACAGTGATAGGGTTTTCAATTCCTTTGTTGCCCTCTGCGCCAATCCCTCCACCAGCCCAACCCATTTTCCTTAATAACTGATTCCCAACATTGTCAGATGGGATAGCTTGAGGTTGTTTTTTCTGTATTTCATTCATCAGTTCATCTCTAGAAAGGCTGACGTCATCACTGTCAGCTGTTTGCTTTATGAGAATTGTCCAACACCTTTCCTGTAGCCACTCCAATGCTTTTTTAGAGACAGCTGTTTTAGCTTTAGACTTGCTTTCAGCAACACATTCCATGATGGATTCTTCATTAAGAAGAATACGGCAACATGTTCCATTTACAGCAGGCCGATACACATATTCTATAGGCATCTTGTTAAAATTTGCACTCCTCCTAAGAATGGCAGTGGCATTATTAACCATAGTGTTAGACATTATGAGAAACTCAATCCAATCACTGATTGGCTGTTTTTGCATTGGTTTGTTGGCAGCATTGGTTTGTTGACTAGCATTTTGATTGCGTTTAGTTGCACGAGATTTTGTAGAACTTTTTGCTGCTTCTGTTTGGCTCAAAAGACTAACTATAGGTTGAGGGGATGAGCTGCCAACTAACACATTTTGACCATTGTCCAAAGTATTAATTTTCAAACAAGACATACTAAGCACTTCAATGGCTTTGTTGTAAGCTTCATGTTTTGCAGCTCTTTTGTTGGGGCCAGTTCCATTTACTATTTGGGTGTCATTAATGCAAATCTTACATATAAATAAAGTCGCTGCACTAACAAAGCAAGGAGAAATGTCACACTTTATTGTCATTTTTGTTTTGTCTGCTGCAACGTGTACAACTTGGATGGAATTGGCTGATGGTAGTGCTTTTTTTATAGACCTTAGGTTGTGTGAGAGCGAATAAAATTTCATTTCTAAATTAGTGAGGAGATTCTTAGCAGATTCAGTATCATTAGTAGTGGTTTCATTAGAAGCATCGGCATTAACCGAAATGTTCTGTTGTCGACCTTTCGTTTTGACATTATTTGAAGAAGATTTTGGTTGTTTGTTAGATGTTGAGTTTGAATTATTTCCATTTCCACTTTCTTTCTCAAATTTCACTATATTCAAATATTTGTTTGTCACCGGGAGACCCGAATCTGATTCGCTTGATTCGGGAGCTGATGCAGGATTTGCGAGGCGAGGATATTTAGTAGCTGGCTCAGGAGATAGCAGAGGCTTTAATTTTTCCGTCTCTGTTGATTGAACGAAATTACCATATTTTCTCTTTGCCTTCACGGAATCATTGTTGTTATTCGTTGCGTCGTTGGCTCTCACAAAATTACTGTAACAGGTACTGGCCTCAGCTGATTTGGTAATGGGTAGAGCATTATCATCAGATTTTACGAAGCCAATGAAAGTCGATTCTTTAACAATATCAATGTGACGAGGAAGACCTTCAGATAACTGCTTGACAAGTTTCATGACACCAGCCGGATACGTAACACCGTAACTCACGTGGTTGATGTAGCACATAGACAGACATATTAGTCGATTAACAGGCAATTTATTTTTGTTATTTTCAATAAATTTCCGCCGTAATCTCCATTCCTTGTCGCTTTCTACTTCATTACGAAAAGATTCGATATTCATGATGAATAATTCAAAGTGCGAGAAGAGATATGAGGTCTTGAAAAGAACAAACAAAATAAAAATAGACGCAGTGAAGGAAGAAATCAAGAAACTATCTCCAAGATAACCTTGATTTCTAACAGTGATGTCGATGATTCAATACAACACCGTGTATTAATATTTTGTTTGAAATAATTGTTCACTATCCATGACAACGTAATATTAACACACTGTATTTAAATCAAGCAAACAAAGAGTGAAAGTTAGTAAAGAGAAATGTATATCTATCTGTATGTAGAAACTACATGAACACAAATGTCTGACGAAAAAAAAAAGGTGGGTAGAATGAACAGGAAAACAAGTCTCCGGACGCTCAGGATAAATATAATTAAGTGGAAAAGAATCTGTAGGATCGTGATTGCATCATCATGATTATAGATTTAATTACTTACTTAAAGGTAGATTAAAAGGTTGAATGATACATGCCGAGTCATACTTTGGTCGGCGAGTCGATTTGTTTGGTCTGGCTAGAAAAGCATATGAAGATAGACACATATTTAGCCACATTTTCGTAATTTCTCTCATGTTTATTTTTTTCTCTTTCTTTGTTTTATGTTTTTCTTTACGAATGTATTCGCTGCACTACGTATTTAACTCTTTATTAATATATGAGTTTCTCCCTATCTTGTGAGTAAGGGTTCTGGTAAAATTCGCATGTACAAACAGCAGGCAAACCTATTCAAATTTGCAAACTTTCTTTATCTGGCAATCCATTTTTAAACTTTTTTCTATTTATGTATTTATCTATCTTTTCACACTGAATGTACTTTAATGTGCTGATAAATTTTGGAGTTTTTAAAAATTAATTTCTTCTGTTAAAAATCGCTTAAGCCACTTTAAAAAATCACTGAAACAAATTCATTTTATCTCTTTCACTTTCTCTCTCACTGTGCGTGTATATAGTCAATGTATCTACCATATATATCAAAAGATCAAATATCCCTCCCGAATCACTGGCTCGTGGGACCAGTTTCCTGGATTCAGTGCACGGTCTGATGCAGGATAACGAATTTTTATCCTGAGTAGAGTGGAGCAACTGAAATTAAATGTTTTGCTCAACAACACAACGAATCGCCCGGTCTAGAAACTGAAATAACGATCTTAGGATCAAAAGTGCGACACCCTAACCACTAAGCCACGTGCTCCACACACACATATATCGTGTCTATTTATGTATCTATCTATTTGTCTGGGGATGTGTGCATGTTTCAGTACCTTTTTTTGTTTTTAAGCAGTATATAATTTTAAATAGAATAAAATTATTAATATATTGTAATTGTAATGGCTTAGGAAGTGATTTTATCTGCGATTGTATTTTAAAATTGAAGCAACCACATTGTGAAAAAGCCATGTAATAAAACACTAAGTTGTTAAATTCACGCCGAAATTTTCATCACACCACTGCCTCACGGTCACCTACACATATACGCGCGCGCGTATGTGCATACGTGCGTGCGCGTGTGTATACTTACCTTTGAATTCCTTATTCAAAGTGGCTAGACATAGCTTCTTATGAACTTTTCACTCACTTAGAATACCTATGCACACATATACATCGTTTTCAACATAAAAGATAGTATATGGTATTATCCATACAATTTCAAAATAAGGTGATTAAAATCAAAATAAGCAACAAGGATATCCAAAGTTAATGCAGTACGATCGTTTCATGCGACTCCATTTAATTAAGCAATGTGAACATTACATCAAATGTAAAATGCAGAGCAATCCTCAGCTGCACAAAGATATAGAAATTTACAGAAATTACATTTCAACAGAAGAACATATTTTTATAACTACATTTAAACTCTCCAAGTAGAAAGGAAGAATACCAGAAATTATTGAAAGTCAGTGTATGAATTTCACTTTTAAATCCAGTAGTATGAAGGATATTTCTAATGTCATTTTTATGATGCAAAACCAAGCAAGGAGTGTTTTTATTTACTTTAATATATAGAATATTTAGTCAAAATGGTCTTTTTGTATTCTTCTTTTCTACTTGGAGAGTTTGAATGTATTTATAAAAATATGTCCTTCTGTTGAAATGTAATTTCAGCAAATTTCTATATCTTTGTGCAGCTGAGGATTGCTCTGCATTTTACATTTGATATAATCTTCACATTGCTTAATTTAATGGAGTCGCAGGAAACGATCGTACTGCATTAAATTTGGAGATATAAATATAAATATATAAGGAAATGTTCTCTATATGGTCTGTGTGTTTTCTGTACTTTGTTTATCATTCTGCCCACGTTTTTTGCAACGTCCTGTACCTAGATATACATCTATATATACATTTAGATGTAAGTATGTACATATATGTACGTATATATACATATACCCATATATTATTTGTAATATGTATATACATTTACAGAATGAGGAAGAGCGGACGGACGCTTTTGAAAAGTTCACAAAATCATTCATTTTAGCTGCAAACGGATTTTGTTGACATCAGTGTGTTCGTATTGAATTAGTATTTGTTAAAATTAATTGTGAAAAACAACATCCATTAAATGGTCTCGCTTTCATTGATGTCTTTCTGAAGGCGTTCTTGGAAGTTGGTCTCCCCTCTCTCCAGCATTGTTCTATCGATTTGGGAGGCTTCGGAGCGAATAGCTTTCTTCAAATCATCTAATGTACAGTATTTATGCGCATACACACTTGACTTGAGGTTTCCCCACAAGAAATAATCACACATGTACAAATCAGGGGACCGATGGCGACAGAAAATGCCAGCAAACGTGGGAATGAGGGTAAAGGACGTCCATTGCTGCTCTGGCTGTGTGGGCCGTCACCCCATCCTGTTGAAACCACACGCGTCGAATAGGCATACGTTTTGGTCGTAATTCAGACACAAAAAAGTTTTTCAGCTCGATGTAACGCTCAGAGTTCACAGTAAAAAAACATTTCCATTATTGTCTTCAAAAAAATGACAATGACATTTTCTGTACCTACAAGAAAGCCAAACTACAAGTTTATTTGGGGCTATTACAAAAAATCTCCATCGGTATAAGCGGTATTTTTCAGCTGATTCGTTATCTGCTGATTTTTACTTTACATAGGACTTGAAGTAAGTGAAAAAAATAGATAACAACGATATTGAATAATCCTTTCTACTATAGGTACAAAGCCTGAAATTTAGTGGAGGGGGACTAGCCGTATACATCAACCCCAGTGTTTCACTGGTACTTAATTTATCGAGCAAAAAAAAAAAGGATGAAAGGCAAAGCCGGCCTCGGTGGAATTTGAACTCATACGATATTAAATAACTTTACTGTTGTAGTGACTATTCCTTGGTTCACTCGTCGTGCATAATACTGATTGTTATATCCTAATCACATGATTCTGGGTTTAGTTCCACTCTGCGGCATCTTGCGCAAGTATTGTCTACTATAACCCCGCGCCGAAAAAAGCCTTGTGAGAAATTTGTAAGACAGAAACTGAAAGAAGCCTATGCATGTTTGTGTACCATAACCATGTTTGTGTAGCTTAACCATAACCTAGTGGTTCGGCAAAATATATCGATTAAGTAAGTACTGGGTATTACAAAATAGGTATTGGGATACATTTGTTCGACTAAAACCATTCAAGGCATCGCCCCAGCATGTGCGAAGTTCAATGACTTAAACAAGTAAAAATGCACACTCAAACATATATTCCTACACAAAGCTGACATCTTCAGTGTCGATAAATGATAGAGGGAAATAAATATTTTTACGTCAATATTTTTTTTACATATTCCAGAGTTTCTTGACATTAATATCGGACCAAAATTTTTGTCGGTGCGACAGATTGTACTTGATTATATTCATTTTACTCATCAACTTGACAATATTTCAGCATGGAAGCTAACAAAGTGAAATTTAATACTTTAATATTAATAGCATTCCCTGGTGTGATGTCATTTTCTCTGCCACTCCTCTACATATATTAACATAATTATACGTACTGGAAACCATTGAAAATTCCACGTGATTCGCTAATGAATATAACTACATGAAAACAACTTATTCAGTTAATACTGCTCCTTCCAAAAGGATAATCTTTTTCTTAAGCATACGAGGCCCAATCATTTATAAGGGAGCTTATACAGTGATTAAAGTGACAGCAAAATATTACTAGTATTAATAAATGCCAATAACATAGTCAAAGCATGGTTGCTCGAACCTCCGGCAAACCAGGTCTGTCATCTTCGATAAAGATATATTGGACAATGTAGTTGGGTCTACACTATTCCTGTAAAAAAGAAAAACCCACGTGGTCGACATGGTTAGAATATCTTTGATTATATAGGCTCGATCAGGGCTTTTTCGGAACTAAGCAACAACCAAACAACAATAGGAGGTGCGTGGCTTAGTGGTTAGGGTGTAGGACTCATGATTGTAAATTTTAGTTTCGATTCCCAGACCGAGCGACGCGTTGTGCTCTTGAACAAAGCACTTCATTTCACATTACTCCAGTCGACTTAGCAGGCAAAAATGAGTAATCCTGCGATGGACCGGCGTCCCGTCCAGGTGGAGAATACACACGACATGAAACCGGGAAACCGGCAAACAAGCTCTTATGAGTCGGTATCACTCGAGAAGGTAACTTTACTTTACTAAACAACAACAACAACAACGAAAACTGGTGCTTATTTCATGGAAACTGGAAAGATTGACGGCAAAACTGACCGAAGTCGATATCTGAACCCAAAACGTAAAGTGATGAAGATAAAAGACTCCAAAACGTCTTTCGTCAGTTTCCCTATCGAGCATGTCAACTTATCACCATTCTTGTCTCAACCATATTAAATGTCACAAGTAATAGTTCTTATTGCCTATATCGATCCATCCAATGCTTTTTCTCGCCTGCTGTACCCTGCAGGTTTTTGGGGTCGACTCTTCCGGCAACTACTCTTTAGGGTTCATTACACTTTCTGGCTGGATTTCCAAGCGTGGCCAGCTGAGACTATGGATATAAGCCAACCATATCGACCTTGGTCTACGCCTGGATCTTCCAGCCGGTTGGCTTGGCTTGTAGAATCGACCATGCAATTCCTTCCTCTGACATCCCAATCAAATATCTACAGTTACTGGAGCTACGGCTTGTCAATGCGAAGAAGTAGTGACTGGATCTGGAGAGATTCACTGAACCCTTTTTACTGGACCTGGAGAGATTTTCTGACTCCCTGCCACTGTACCTGGAGATAGTCTCGGACACCCTACATCCTGTTGAGTAACGTTACCCCAGAGATCATCAGGTGCACCCCATTTCAACCCTTGTATTCGCAACTACATTGGTATATAAAATGTTACAAACTACCAAGTCAAGCTCGCTCTCAAAGACAGCTGGCTGTACTACATTTGTATCTGTGTACCTACTAGATACCATGTTAGGCTACTTCACCCAATCAACTTCATCATGGTCACCTGTCTTATTGTTGTTGGCACTCCGTCGCTTACGACGTCGAGGGTTCCAGTTGATCCGATCAACAGAACAGCCTGCTCGTGA
>JARUKP010000265.1:0-12488 GCA_029874955.1 Octopus insularis | reverse complement strand
CGCTCAGTTACGGAGACATAAACACACCAGCCTCTGTTGTCTAGCGATGTTGGGGGGACAAACACAGACACACAAACACATACATATATATATATATATATATATATATATACATATACGACAGGCTTCTTTCAGTTTCCGTCTACCAAATCCACTCAAAAGGCTTTGGTTGGCCCGAGGCTATAGTAGAGGACACTTGACCAAGGTACCATGCAGTGGGACTGAACCCAGAACCATGTTGTTGGTAAGCAAGCTACTTATCACACAGCCATTCCTACGCCTATGTTGTGAATATTGTGTTCGAATATTAAAATGTATTCGACTTTGATGGAATATACCTCGTATATCTTTCAAAGCAGATAAAAGAACCAGTTATGTATGTTGGACAACACAATAGTTTTCCTTAGAATACACCTCAACACATTAGTAGTCTTCTGTTTCATTCAATAATCATACGCATGCACAAGGTGTGTGAGGAAGTATCAGAAACGTTTATTATCAGACACGATTCCTAGCAGTATTTAATTAGGGCTCTTTATACCCTTAGTTTAGATTCGCCCAAGTCAGTTTTAATTTTCATTCTTCTGTGATTGTTAAAATTAAGATATCATCCATGCCCTAGATCAAATTCATTGACTCAATCACCATCCTTTGTTTCCATGCTGGAAATCGATATTTAAACATGTAAGGGTATATCGATCTGGTTACATATCGTGAGTGTGACGACATTAATATCGTGATAAAATCTAAGATAAGAAATGAAGAATGATAGGATCTATCAATTATAATTGAACCTGTTTTGTAAAATAAAGGTAGTTGTGGTGAGCAAGGATGGAGAACTGCACAAAAGATATCGTGGCCTTCACTAACGACATGTTTTTCTACTGCTTTTCATGTTGATTTTCATGCACCAAGGAAGGAGGGTATATTTGACAACTATTTATTGATATCTGTTTAATTGCTGCTACCTCTTCTATAAACTTACCTTTAAAGAGATAAGAGTGTCGTGAGCTATTTTTGCTATTGTCGTTGTTGTTACTTTTGTTGTTTAACCCTAGGTCGACCGTATGTAAATAAACTTATGTTTAAAACAGTGAATACCTAATTTTGTGCTCTACTATGCTGTATGGATACTAGTCTAATTGTAGCGTATGTTCTCCTGTTCTAGTAAAATGTCATTATGTGTTATGAAATGAATATAACTAATATCTATTAGCTCGAGTTATATTGTAAGGGTTTCTTAATTGGTTCGTTGTTGTTAGTGATGTTAACAGTCTCGAGTTGCGAGAAATGGAGAAGCTTGTGACATGGTATACACGATTTTCTTTCACGTACTTGTTTTTCATTCTTCAGAGTTCAACTAATTACCAATAATGAACATTAACCATGTAGCTGACAGTGATTACCCCTTAGTAGGGGACTCACATTATGTAATAAAGAAAGCTAAAAATATTAAGATTTTTGATGCTATTACTTGAAGAAACTTGCTCTTCTGGTGTTCAGAATTTTAAAACAAACTTACCCTGTGTGGTAAGTAGCTTGCTTACCAACCACATGGTTCCGGGTTCAGTCCCACTGCGTGGCCCCCTGGGCAAGTGTCTTCTACTATATAGCCTCGGGACGACCAAAGCCTTCTGAATGGATTTGGTAGACGGAAACTGAAAGAAGCCCGTCGTATATATGTATTTTGTGTATACGGTTGTGTGTCTGTATTTGTGCCCCCAACTTCACTTGACAACCGATGCTGGTGTGTTTACGTCCCCGTAACTTAGCGGTTCCGCTAAAAAAGACCGATAGAATAAGTTCTAGGCTTACAAAGAATAAGTCCTGGGGTCGATTTGCTCGACTAAAAGGTGGTGCTCCAGCATGGCCACAGTCAAATGACTGAAACAAGTAAAAGAGTAAAAGAGTATATAATAATTAATCCACTCTACATTAAGATAATGCTTTAAGGTTTATCTTGGCACAATCTCCTTTTCAACATCAGCAAATTTCAATACCTTTGTAACAAAGATTCTCTAATTTTTTTGATTCTTAAGTTTTTCTACAGATGAATACTGTTACTGCTATGTACAGCAATGATAGCTATAATGCAATTGTTAAAATTCTTTAAAATTCCATGTCTAATCATCATTTTATTTATGGCAAGATAAATTATGTTAATTAGTCACTTGACAACCTGGAACTGTTGTATTCTTTATCTTATGTAATGAAGATAATGTTACTTATCATCTCTGAGAAGTATTATTCATGCTGACGTCACTGATGCCTTCTTAAACGTCTAAAGTAATCATTGCTTTTTGAGCAAGTCAAATAAAATGATACGAGTTGTGTCCCTTACACTACAATTCACTTGATTTTTGAAACTTCAAAGCTCCAACCACTAGATTAAAAGAACATTGGATTTAGATCAAAAGAGCCGTGGTTCAAACGACATTACTCATGGAAAAGGCAATTAACTCTCTGGAGCCAGAAATAGGTGTCTTGCAGTAGGGAAGAAATATGGCTATCTCATGTGGAGAGAGAGTGAAGAGAGAGAGAGGAAAGAGATAAGAGGGTGAAAATGTGACAGGGTGTACATCCAAGATACAGGGAGGTATATATAGTGAAGTGGACTGAGGAATGGAGAGAGTAGCGGGTAGGTAAGTTTGTGAGATTACAAAAGGAGAATGAGAGATGGAAGGGGGCACAATTTGGTGGGGCAGAGTATTAGAAGGATATGTTGTGGAGAAGAGGTTTGACAGAAACAGTGTGTGCAGGTTGGTTTGTTTGCGAGAGGAGGGGATAGAGGGAGGAGAATATAGTGGGTGGTAAGCACGGGTGGGGAAAAGAGTCACATTGGGATGATGGGATGTGGGAGAGAGGTTTGTCAGGGACAGATTGTGTGCAAGAAGGGTCATGGACATAAAGGACATATCTATGTGAACCTCAACACCTGAAGATCATTTTTCCCTTTGTCTCACACCTTCTTGGGTCTTCCTCTTCCTCAGGTTCTCTCTATAATTAGAGATTGGCACTTCTTTATTCAGCTGTCTTCTCCCATACACTTTACATGGTCATACCAGCACAGTCTTCTCTCTTGCACCTCACATATGATGCTATGTATATCCAGTTTTTTCTCTCAAAACACTTACACTCTGTCTTATATGCCCATCCAGCAATATTTACTTTTCTGTTCCTTCTATTTCTTGTCCTCATTGTAGGTCTAGTTTTCTCATTATCATCATTGTGTGTGTTTATTGCTAAGTTCATGTGTATTTACCAATGCGTGCATATGTGTAACCATCAGTGTGTGTATTTATCAGTGTATGTGTATGTATAATTGTGTGTATGTATTTGTCAGTGTATGAATGTCTATTCAGCAACGTATGTATATTTATCAGTGTGTGTGTGTGTATTTGCCAGTGTGTGTGTATTTGCCAGTGTATGAATGTCTGTTTAGCAATGTATGTATATTTATCGGTGTATATATGCAAATTTATCAGTGTGCATATTCAATTTATTACTTTTTCTTTCTACTGTCACTTCTCTGTATATCCAACTTAACATTTCTACCATTATTCCATTAACAGGCACTGTACTTAATAGCAACAAATGGTAAACCAGAAATCAAAGAGAAACACAAGTTGTCACCGGTCTTCCAGGATTTCTTGGACAAATGTTTGGAGGTTGATGTTGATAAACGAGCATCAGCATCAGAATTACTTAAGGTAACATCACTTTATCTAATTATTTCCCCTCGCATCACCCCCTTCTGACCTTTTATACCAGCACTGCCAGTATGTTTATCTTTTTCATCTTTTACTTGTTTCAGTTATTAGACTGTGGCCATGCTGGGACACCAACTTGAAGAGTTTTAGTTGAACAAATTGACCCCAGTACTTATTACTTTGTAAAGCCTGGTGCTTTTTCTTTCAATCTCTTTTGCTGAACCACTAAGTTACAAGGACATAAACACCCCAACACTAGTTGTCAGTCAGTGGTGGGGGACAAATACAGACATAAAGAATAGCGCGCACATACACACACACACACCCACATATACACTTATGCGATGGGCTTCTTTCAGTTTCTATCTACCAAATCCACTCACATGACTTTGGTCAGTCTGAGGCTATAGTAGAAGACACTTGCCCAAGGTGCCATGCAATGGGACTGAACCCAGGACCATGTGGTTGGCCATCAAGCTTCTGATCCTTCTGGCTGTGTAAAGCACTCATGGGTTCAAAGTCTACTTTATGCACCATCATCATCATCATTTAATGTCCATTGCCAATGTTGGCATGGATTGGACTGTGTGACCAGAGCTGGCAAGCCAGGGGGTTGCACCAGACTCCAGTCTGACTTGATATGTTTTCTACAGCTGAATGCCCCTCCCTAATGCCAACCACTTACAGAGTGTGCTAGATGCTTTTACATGGCACTCTATGGGCACTTTTACATGGAACCTTACAGACACTGTTATGCAACACCACATGGGTGCTTTTACATGTCACCACACAAGTGCTTTTATGTGACACCACCATGAGTGCTTTACACAGCCAGAAGGATCAGTCTTAACGTTTCTGCTGTGATGTATGGGTTTTCTTGAGTACAACAAGGTGTCACATATCTCGGTCCTTTGTCATCTCGCCTGGTGCTCATATATATCATCATCATCATCAATTAATATCCATATTCCCTGCTGGTATGGGTTGGATGATATGACAGGAGCTGGCCGGGCAGGAGGCTGCACCAGACTTTTGTGTCTGAATTGGCACGGGTTTTACAGCTGGATGCCCTTCTTAATACCAACCACCAGCAGAGTGGACTGAGTGCCTTTTTATGTGGCACAAGTCTGGGTTAGGTCATTTTGGTCTAGGTTTTTACAGTTGGATGCCCTTCCAAACATCAACCACTTTACAGTGTGGACTAGATGCTTTTTACATGGCACCAACACGGGCTGGGTCACCAAGTAACTTGCAAGACAAACATCCTTTCAGTGGAGAGGGGGTGATCTTGTGTCAGATGATAAAAGAAAATTCTGTAACACATCTTTAATGTTTCATTACAGTTGTTTCTGTTCTAACTCTACTTGCAGCACTAGTTTATGCAAAAATTTGAAGTGAAAACTTACGTAATGTTTGCGGTTTTAGACATTAGAGAGGCATTTCATCAGACTAGCATCAAAGATATGCTGTCACATTGTGTGTCTTCCAGAACCTGTTTATATATATATATATATGTGTGTGTATGTATAATCATCATCATTTAACAGCTACTATCCATGCTGGCATGGGTTAGATGGCTTGACCAGAGTTGGCAAGGCCAGGGGCTGCAACACGTTCCATAGTCTGTTTTGGGCTTGGTTTCTATGGCTGGATGCCTTTCCTAATGCCAACCACTCCATAGGGTGTACTATGTGCATTTTACGTGGCACCTTGGTTTTAGGATCTCAGTTCTGTTGTGGTGGTCAGGTCTTCTTGTACCACATATATCAGTCCTCAGCCCTCATTGTTTTACAGGCCTGTAACTAAAAACGACAACAGCAAAAATTTGTTTATGTATATATTTTTTATCATGTTTTTCAATATATTTTGGTATTTCCCTTTTTATATCTCAATTCTTTTCTGATTCTGTTGCAGCATTCTTTCCTCCGTCTAGCCAAACCACTGGCTAGTCTAGTGCCATTAATAATGGCTGCAAAAGAAGCACAGAAAACACATTGAGAGAACATGTTATAAATTATGGAATTACAATCCAGTGGTAAGTTAGTTTTATTTATTCTTTTATTTGTTTTAGTCTTTTGACTGTGGCAATACTGGGGCACCACCTTGAAAGGTTTCATTGACCAAATCAATCCCAGTATTTATTTTAAATTTGTAGTACTTATTCTGTTGGCCTTCCTTTGCCAAACTGCTGAAGTTACAAGAACACAAACAAACCAATGCCAGTTGTTAAGCTGTGATAGACAAATACAAAAACAGCACATACATATGTGTGTGTGTTTATACACACATATAAACATTGGGCTTCTGCACAGTTTCCATCTACCAAATTTACTCATAAGGCATTAGTTGACTCAGGGCTATATTAGAAGTCATTTGGCCAAGATCTTACGCAATAAAACAAACTTGGAACTGCATAGTTGCAAAGAGAACCACACCTGCATTTCATCATCACCATCATTTAGCATCAGCTTTCCACGCTGGTTTAGGTTAGATGGTTTGACTTGAACTGATGAGCTAGGGGGCTGCACCAAGTTCCAGTCTTGAGTTGGCATGGTTTCTACAGCGAGGCACCCTTCCTAACGTCAACCATTCCAAGAGTGTAATGGGTGCCATTTACACGACACCAGCAACAGACACAACTATGGTTTAGCCATGAGAATGACTTCACTTGGCTTGACAAAAATCTTCTCAAGCACTGCATGTTGCCAATGGTCTCAGCCACTTGTCATTACCTCCATGAGGCCCAACATTCGAAGATCATGCTACCAGCAACGGCCATGACTACAATTTCATGGGTGCCATTTACATGACACCAGCAACAGCCACAACTGATTATTTTTAAAATTTCATATCTGTTAATTCAACTGCAAACTCCTTATTTAGTATTCATCTGACAGTATTTTATTCTTACACACTTCTGTACATTGCTGTTCCTCTGGTGTAACATGACAGCGTCGTTCTCCATGAGATCAAGTCACTGAGAATTCATTCTTGCAAAAACCAACAGTAGAGCCTGGTGTAGTCTTGTTTGCCAGCTTTTGTCAAACCATTCAAGCCTTACCAGTATGGAAAACTGATGTTAAATGATGATGATGATTATATCCAAAACTGTGTTTTGGTTTGGTTTTTTTAATTTGTTTTTTTATATATATATATAAATTAGAGACAGGAGGAGTAGCTCTCATGGCTTTTGTATGTGCAAAAGAGGAGAGGGCAGTCATGCCGTGACTTGACTGGCCAAGGCAGGGAGGCGGAACTCTCACTCACACACACAGTTGGACAGTGAAATGGAAACTGTTTACATTAAGATGTGTGGTAATTCAAAGCATATAACTATAAATGAAAAGACAGAAGCAAGAAATATGTTTATTTGTCTTAAGGGAAGATATTACTCAATATGTCCAACTTCAACAGTTACAATGAATTGAATGCAATTGTCACACAATCTCATATGTATTTTTAGACCCAAACATCTTTTAAATAGCAATCTTTAGCATGTGACATTGCTGTTGGGTGTTGCATTAAACTTGTCCTCAATGAGACACCACATTTAGAAGTCATTACATTCACATCTAATGGACAAATAGGGGAAGTCTCATCTCCAAATAATCCTGTACATACTTTGGACTATGTGCTGGTACAGAGTATTGGTTGAACATAACTTTATTTGGATCATGTTTGGTAATTCATGTTATCCAAACTTTATCAAAGATATTCTAAGACTTTCTCATGTTCATATTAAGAGCAGTTCTGATTAAATGAAATTGCCTCACACATTCATTGTTTACTATATCTCCAAATAATATCACTGAAGGTGGGTTTGCTTTGTTTGATGGCAGGAACTTTGGAAAGCATCGAAGCAATAACTCTACAATTAGAGCAATCAGTGACTTGGTTGACTACAAATTTCTTTATATTGACAAAGTTTCTCACTTACCCTCCCATGTGCTTTGGGGCTTTCTCATCCTAGATAGCTTTGGAAGGAGATGTGAGACGTGATGCCTATAAACCTATGACTTCATGACAAAATCATTTTACAACTTTTAATGACCCTAACTGTCATCATGCTGCACACTGGTTTTTTGAAAACTTGGTTACATTAGCAGATGAATTTGCTTCAATGGATCATTTGTAACAAACCAGCTACCTGAAGGTTTGCTTCAAATTCCTGTAGGTGCCATAAGGTGAATGGAAAACATCTGTTGACATAAATTCAACTCTTGTATGGTAAACCTTTGTTCACCCTGTATCAGTAATAATGTCATGAGGGCTATACCTAATGTGGTTCATTTTAGTATTAACATTTTGTCACAGTAATTCCATAATTCTAGTAAAATCTATCATAATGTTAGCAAAATGAAAACAAAGTTAATGTCTTAGAATCATTGCATGTAAAATAATAGCTCGATTTTCATGATACTTCTTAAGATAAACTTTTTTTAAAACAATTACAATACAGCTGCTTAGTCCTGTATAAATACATACATACAAACAGACACTCACATACAATGATAGTAAACATACAAATGATGATTAAATACATATACACACTGATAAATGGGCATACATTCTTTAGTCCTTCCTAAACTATTGAAAGCAAAGTGGCTGATGTCCAACCTGACCATCTATAAGAAAAATTTCATTTTAATTTCAATTGGCTGCAATTGAGATGCATTTGATCACACCATACCAGGAATCTATCCCCTATTATCTATAGTAGGTTCTCAATTTCATTTTGTATGTCCCTTCCAATGACACATTGTTATTCACTGGTCTTCGTCTTGTATTAGGATAAAGAAGACTCCAGAATATAACCTCCAATGTGATTTGGTGTTCCACCTGACAGCATGACCAGAAAAGTCTTCCTTGCATTAAATAGCAATAGCAGAGACAAGTGAAATGTAATGTGTTCATAATTCTCCTCTTGTACTATGAGATGGTTTGAGAAAATGTAAGCTCTGGTCCACTAAAAGCCTCAATGCCTGTTAGTGATGTTACATATGGGAATATATTACATGCATGCACATATCAATACAAGAACATGGTATATTTGTATATAAACTAAACTCAGTCTTTAACACATTCTAAACTGACATGTTTTTGTTTTATACCATTTCATCAGTTTTTCTTTTTTTTTCTCTCATTTTCCACAGACATGACAGTGAAGGAAATATAACAGAAGACATAGAATGATAAAGTGCGTACCTTTGCTGTGTGCTTGGTTGTTGTGTTCTGGCCACTCCACGGGACTGTTTTACTCCCCTCCTCAACACATCACACATACAGCAACACAAAATATGGAGATGTGTTCACTTCAAATGTAACATCTTAGCCACATCTACAATATATATGCTGGTATTTGCTTTTGTTCTCTTCCAGTGGAAAGAAGAATATACACACATACATTAACACCTACATAGATGACATATACATACACACACATACAATAAACAATAATTATATAGTGTTATTTCACATTTCTATCTCTTCTTCATCACCTCATAACAGACACAAACACACTCACATACATACTTTTGAGAGGAGTTAGAAATGTTTTTCCTATACAGTAAACTGAATGACTTGTGACAGCTACTCAAGTTTCATGCCCAAGGGAAGATATTTGATTTGGTTTGGGTTACACTAGAGCCTCTTCACCTGCTTCAAAATCTGAGTTATCGCCCCTATCACAATATTTTTGTGATATTTTTCTTAAAATTACCACCAGCCATTTTCTGGTATACACTGAGATAAGCTGATGATTGAAGGTGAGCAGGCTCTAATTTAACCCAAACCAAGTCAAATTTTTTTTCACTTGAACATGAAACTTAAGTTGTTTTCAGAACTCACACACATACACACATTACATATTTATCATACATACATTATATATACATTAGTATAGTAGTTTTCTTCTATCTTACTCCTCTGTTTTATTTCTATGTCATTTTTATATTTAGTTGTTCATTTTTTTATTCTTGTCACAAACTCAAATCGATTTTAGCAGATAACAAAGTCACATCTGCTGGTCATCTTAAAGAGATGTTCTTCTGATCATGAAATTTGAAATCATCTTCACTGACTAGATACCAGGTCTAAGATAGTTTTCTTTAGTTGTTTTCTTTTTATTTACACTGCCAGGGTAATTTTTTTTTTTTCAAATTTCACTATTACATTTATAATATTCCTCCCATGATTTCCACTCGAAGAAACGAACAGTCTCAAAATAAAACAATTTAGTGATGCCAAAATTTATTTAAAATACAAATGACACGATAATGTGGATAGAGACTGTTTTTTGTTTTTTTTTAAAATCTGCTTTGAATTTGTAGGTTGTGTCTGGCCAAAATATTGTGTGAAATTGTCCTACTTATAACCTTGATGATGATGATGATGATGGTGATGATAACGACGACGACAATGAAGTATAATCTTTTTTTCCTGTCCCCCACCACCTCCCTTCTTTGGAATCATATTCACATAAACAGTGAAATTGTTGTATTTCAGTATACATCAATCGGTGCCATCAACTGAAATGTAAGAGTTGAGTGGTGGTGAGGGAGAGGGTCATACAATCTCACTTTCTGGTAGGGAACTTGGTGGGCGTTTCTGTACGAAAGTATATCAAAATTTTGTAATATTCCTTTGTTTTGCAGGGAACAAAGCATTATTACCAAGACTGTCCATAAATTTCTTGAAAAATAATATAAATAAGCTCCAAAGATAGCTCAATTATCCATGATTGAAAAATTACCAAAATTGTTATTTTCTGTGTACAGTGCAAATGGACTCCATTAAGAAACAAAACAAAAAGATAATTGAACAGTTTATTGGAATCAAGCTTTAAGAATAAAGTATAAGCTTGGTGCAGTGATCTGAGATCTCAAACATTGAAACAATAAAAATAAAACAGAAAAAAAAAAAGGGGTCATGGTTTTAACCTGATGAGAATAAAAATTATCAACGTTCTAAACAGTGTTCAGAAACGCCACTAAGTTCTTAAATAATTGGGGTATTTTTTCTGCTCTCTTATAAACTGAATCAATTACCAAAACCTCAGACATAATCCAGTTTCACCTAACCTGACCTAACCTAATTTTCTGACCCCTAATATGTAACATATCTCGCTGTAATATGTTGCTCTGCTCTGCCCTGAAATGTTTGGGGCTATAACCAAAAAGAAACAACAACCCCAAAAGCACAGTAGAACAGTCCTTCTTGTGTAGAAGGGTTGACCTAAGTACAATATTACAAGCAAGAATCTTCTCTTATTTTGAATGATACTTTAATTTAAATTTGTTTTCTTTGGTTACCCTCCTCCCATCCACCTCCATCCCTGACCCTAAGTAGTGCACCTTTTAGTTCAACCTTGTGTAACCTGTCTATACTTGCTGATGTTGCTATACCAACCACCTGCCCTGTACAAAGATGCTTTGCACCTCTTGTTTTTTTACCTCCTCTTTGATGTCATGAACAACCCCATCCCTAAAAACCTTAGCTGTAGAAACCTACCAATTGCTCCAGCTTGCCTGTCACATGTTACCAACACAAACACTACCAGTTTCTCTCACAGTATTTGCCAACATGTTCATTTGTTATTAATCACTTTAGGTGTGAGTATTGGCTTAATTAAGATGGCAGTGGTAACAGTGTTGGTCTATATTCAACTATTACTTTGTTTCTACACTTCCATGTAGCTCAGAAACATATTGTGTCTCTTGTTTTCGTATATATACTGTGTGTGTATAATACATTGCGAGTGAGTATTGTATGTGTACAGCCACGTGTGAATTGTATGCAGTTGTAACTTTGATCATGATTTAAAATGCTTACACGTTTTTACACACACACACACACACACACACACACACAAACACAGCCACTTCATCTTCGTTTTTTTTCCTAACACTCACCATCCTGTTGAATATTCATTTCAGAAATTGTATCATGGCCTTTTTTTTTTTTTTTTTTTTATAAGAATTTTTTTCCATTAAAAATTTACTGTTATTCACATTGTAAACGCCTTTTGTAAATAAGATTGTCTTAGATTTTTTTTGGCTTCCTTCTGTTTTTTTTTTTTTTTTTTTTAAGATGAGAAAGCATTCTCTCCCCCTACTCCTACTGTTTATGACTGAAACCACTGGAGCCAGAATGTAACATCAGCTATTATTATTCAAAACTGATTATTTCTCAAAAGAATCAGATGCTGCTAGTCTCTTAAAATTATTGGGACTACTTTGCACAAGTTGGTTAATTTTCTCTCCTCTACTCCCAAAAATTCTGTCAACAATTCCTTACTTTCATTCTGCCATTTATTGTCACAGCTGTGCCATTACCAGTATGCTGGCTTTTATCAGTCACCTGAGCTGTGTTTTATTTAATAGAAATACATCGACGTTCACATCTTAATGATCCTGTTAAGGTATATTTTAGCTTGCTTTAATATCACTTCATATATTGTCTTTGTGTTCGTATTGTTGGACTTATTCTTGATAATACTTGCCTCAAAAGTTGTTTGTTTTTTTTTATTATGATGTGTGTGCGTGTGTGTGTGTGTGTGTTTTGTTTGTCCTTCCGCCATCGCTTGACAACCGATGTTGGTGTGTTTACATACCCGTAACTTAGTGGCTCGGCAAAAGAGACCGATAGAATAAGTACTAGGCTTCTAAAGAATAAGTTCTGGGGTCGATTTACTCCAGCATGGCTGCAGTAAAGTGACTGAAACAAGTAAAAAGAGTAAAAGAGAATGAGGATAGATGATTTATGTTTATAAAAAAAAAA
>JARUKP010000264.1:0-12495 GCA_029874955.1 Octopus insularis | reverse complement strand
GAATATGACTGCTATTTCTAGCAAATTAAATGACTACGTAGAGTCTTTGTTCATTTTAGTATGTACAGTAGTTGTGGTGAGATCAAATATACCACTGCCATCCCTTGTTTCGTTTTGCTGCCATTATTAGAAAAATGAAGTGATATATATTGTGAATGAAATGTCGGACACCAAGCATAGACATAAAGGCTAGATCATATTCTATCCAGTTCGATACGTTCCACTTTCTCGATTTTGATGTATGGCTGTCAATTTTGTCTTGTAATGGTTGTTGTTTCTTGTTGCTGATCATGAGGTTGATATTGCGGCAGACGATCACCACGACGACCTCGGCGATCATGAAAATAACAATACTCCTGCTGGTACTACTGCTGCTATCGCTGCTGCTGATGATGATGATAAGAATGATGATTCTAAGCGCCAAGTTAGCTATAATCATACTGACCTTTGCGCAAAATGGTTTTCTTTTTCCCTCTACGGTGATCTTTTCTTTCCAGCCATACTGGATATACGACGGTTGGCTGGAAAGTTCTTAGGCTGACGGAGATACTCTCCTGTGGAATGTGACCAAATCAAGATAATTTTGCAACATAGTCCTCCTGCGGTCGACATAATTCTTCAATCGGCTTTGTAGTACTTGAATCTCATTGGTGTAGAAGCTTTCATCCTGTTAGGGAACAGATGACAACCAGATGGGAGCCAAATCAAGAGAATGGGGATGGTGATCAACTAGTTCGAAGCCACAGTAACGCACAGAACCCATTGAGATCAAGGACTTGTGTGCTGGAGTATTGTCCTGATGAAACAAAATCCCTTTCGTCAGTTTTCCTAGCCGTTTAGTCATGATGGCCTTTCCTAACACCTCCATTCATGGTTTGCTTTTTGAAGATAATCAATAAAACACAATGCCTTTTACACCCCTAGAAAAACTGAGGTCATTTCCTTCCCTGCACTTGAAACAACCTCAGTTTTCTTTAGGGCAGGCGAGGAGGGGTATTTCCACAACATAAATTGTTTTGTTGTCACTGGCTCATAGTGATGAACCAAACATTCATCCTGGCTAAGGAAACGTTCAAGGAAAAGCAGGATCTGCCTCAAGCAATGTCAGATTTTCACGTGATGTAATCAGCTTTGTGTGCTTCTGATCAGGTGTCAGATGACGTGGCACCCACTAAGCAGAAACATTCGTCAGGCCAAGTTTATTGTGCAGAATATTCCTAACTCTCTCACAAGATATGGGAATAGCAGAGGCTGTTTGATTTATAGTCAATCGTCTATCTTCCATTACTATGTGGTGAACACGATCAATGTTTTCCTCGTTAGTCAAAGTTGCAGGACATGGTTATTAGCGTCAAAAGTTTAGCTTGATGTTTGTAAGATTTCCAAGCTCTAACATCACTGCTTCATAATCAGCCTATGAAATTTTCAGCCCAACCTCGTAGGAATACGAGATTTGAATATGTCTAAAAGGTACTATGGTGTAATTTGAGTGAGATTTGGTTGCTATTTCTTGCAAGTGTGATTATCACGCTGCTGAAATTATTGTGATAGAGTTTTGTATTCAAAAGCGTTGGGTATCTAAAATGAATAGCAGAAAAATAGTGGCAAACGATGTTTAAAAAAACCATATACGATGAAATTTTTATACAAAAGATAAACATGTCAGTTTATAAATATGTAGGAATGGTAGAATCATAAAATTGATTATTACTTTGCATGGAGCTGGAATTTGGTAGATTTTTCACGACAGACAAAATATTTTGTGATATTTTTTCCGGCACTATAGAATCTAAATTAAATCTTAACGTGGTTAACTTTGCTATTCATCATTTCATGATTCATAGAATGAATTACTGGGTTTGTCTTCGTCTGGTGTCTCCTAGAGTTCTTGAAGCTAGAAAATATCAATAAAAATCCTGAGCAAGTTTTCCTGCACCTGTTTTTTTTTTTTATTATTGGAAAGGCAAATGAGGGTGTAAGCACCTTGTGCCGCAGTATATTTTAAGGTCAAGAAACAACAGATATAAATTTTGAAAGATATTTCGAAAGAAGCAGAAAACAAAGAAAAGAAAATAACAGAAAAAATAAAACAGACGAGAAGAAAAATTTTTAAAGGAAATTTTTAGACTGTAGAAGAAACTACGGTTTGAATATATGCTTAATGGAAATAAACTTATCTTTGAAGTGTAGTGGAGTAGTTTTGAAGTAGGGAATAATGAAAAACATATTTAGTTCGGTAGATATACTTAAACATCAAGTATTACATATGAAGTGTTAATGTGTCAGTGAATGTGCTGTTGCCTCGTATAAAAATAAAAAGATTTGGTTTTAGTAATGAATACGTAAAAAATAATTCGAAATTACTTCAAGAAATAGAGAAAAGTTGGAAAAGATACGTTTAAGGAATTGTGGTGCCAGAAGAAGTCAATTAAAAGAATGGAAAGTAAGCAGTATGGGTAATTACTAAGTGTTAATAGTGCGTGGTTTATGAATAAACAGGGGATGCTGGTGGGAATTATGTTGTTGGTGCTGCTGTCGTTTATTCTTGGAAAGTCTTGGTTGGGCAGACGTGGGATCTCAGCCTTGACTATATCACCTGTTTGTATATTTAGAACTACTTTATTCAATATGAACTTCCTTTTTCTATACGGTAGCATGTGATCAGAACGAAATTTATTTACTGCTTCTAAGAGGCCGTGCAACAGCAGACAAACTCTCTTTGAGGCTCGTGTATAAGGAATATCTTTAGTGAGATAAATGAATATATTTTTGTTGTCAATACCATTTAGCTCCAGATCGAGCCTTATAAAATAAGTACCGGGCTATGACCACTCCAACTTACTTTCACGCATATTGCATCACACACTACATTGTCCAATTTGTTCGTATTTTAATATTTGCGGTGTATGTGGTAGCTTCTTTTTTCTTTGCAGTTTAACAGATCGCTGTTAAAAAGACCATCTTTTTGCAGGTATAGTATATCTAGCATCTCAATGTCTAATATGCTTTTATTTTTAAGTCGATAGGTTTCATTTAAGAGTTCTTTATCTCCCATTTACAGCAAAAAAGCGACAACGTAAATTCTGCTTCATTAGTTCGTGTTGAAAAGTTCTAAGCTATATTTCATGGAAGCTCTGGGATGTATCATCATTGATGTCTCTAGAATCTTAAAGAGTTTTGGGTCTTTTAGCAGACCTTGTTGCGCACTTGACCTAATCAGAGTTGATCAATCACAGAATGCATCTTTGAAGCAATAAGCTACGAATCTACCTTCTTTATTCAATGCCGTCTATCATCTTTCTCTGTAGCTTCGGTTGTAGAAATTATTTCCTATCATTTTGTTGCACCAGTAATTCCAAGCTTGTGCTTTTTTGTGATCATCACCACCACCTTGAATACCTGGCTATGATGGCAGAGGCAGTTGGGTTAGGATCAGCCGTTAAGTAGGTGTTGAAGTTATTCCCTTTCAGAGTGATTTACTCCTTCCCATGTTTGAAGATTATCGAACTTCATCACTGCAGCGCACCAAACCCCCAATGACTCGGAGAACTACGTACGTACTATGCACCAGTAGGCTAAAACTAACCTGTCTCATGACTGCCGAAAGCAGGATCCGGTTCCTTGTTAGTGGGTGAACAACCCAACATTATTTAGCCTAATGTGATATATATCAGTCCATTGGAGACTCAACTAAGATGTATGTTAACTCACTTTGAGCTCATGCCTTGTTTGGTGAATCATACCATTTTACTATCCCATGCTTTTTCATCACTTGACTGAACTTCTTGGAGATCTTATTTGCACTTTTTTTTCCTTTATGTGTTTCCAATCTGGCAGGTTGAAAAATAGCCCAAACTTGAACTACTGATAATATTCTAGTTATTATATAATAGTTTATTCAGAAAAAGCGGAGCAACCAATACTATTTTCAGATACTTACTGACTGGTTCGTAGAAGTGAATATTTTCCTGAGACCGGAACATTGGCTCAAATATTTGTAACAGAATTAAGTCTGCTAAAGCACCCAAAGACCGAATGCTTATGTTAATCAAGGCGACCTGCAACCCTTAAATTGTAATAGGGGTGGAATATAACAATGCCAGAAATTATTACTCCCTTTATATCTTACAGAAAACTAAATTAACATGAATATTTGGAACATTGTGAACATAGATGTTTACACAGGAGCAATGGTGGATTAGTTGTAAGTAAACATGTAGTAATTAAGATGTAAGGCCGAATTGCTACCTCAATATAAGCTATTTCCTATTGCACAAAATGTCTTTCATGATTTCATGAAATATAGCTAACAGAAGGTTTCTAACTTGGAGTAAAAGTGTACTCAATTCCAGTTCCATTTCTCTTTTTATATATAAACCTTGGAGTGATGAAAGGCAAGTTAGGCCCTAGCGAGATACGAAATCAGCGATGCCACAAAATGTTTTGCGAAGAATATTGATTTCGCCCGAAATTTCTTTCATACGGCAATACATTTAAATACACTTTTATTAATTAAAACACTCTGAGATGCACCTTAATGAAGACATAACATACATTCAGAAATAGAAGTGCAGCGCATATCACTTCCTTTGCGTCTGAGACTGTTAAGAGAAACAACGAAAGCAATCCTGTGCCCAGTACCTAAATCGAAAGCTTACAACAGGTTGAAATACGCTGGAGGCACCTCGCGTGTACGTGGAGGTATTAAACTTGGAAACGTATCAAGTCCACGACTACATCTTAGAATAAAAAAGAATCAGAACTAATACAGTGAGGTATGCCATTCAGTGCTCTCACAACTCGAAGCCAGCACCCTGGATTGCTAATTTATTTTATCGACTCTCAAAAGATAGAATGCAATATTCGCTTCTAGGAGATTTGAAATCAGAATTCAGAGAACCAGAACAAATACCACCAAATGTCTTTTGCCACACTCTAACGATTCTGCCAATTCACCACCTTTGATCATTTTCAGTTCTAAATGAAAATGAAAGAAAGTGTGAAGATATAAAAGAAGATTTTAAGAATGACAAAAGACAGGTTGAAATATTAGTAAATTTTGAAATTGTGTTCTATTTAATTTCGAAAAATAGAAAAAACATGCAACGAAAGTTGTTGAAACTAAAATCGTAATTATTTAGCTACATGAAAGAGACACTCTAGAGAAAACACACGATTTTATAAACATGTCTGCACTTGCGTATGATCGGTGTGTTTGTATGCGCGTGTATATGTTTGTGTTTGTGATTGAACAAATGTGTTTGTTTGTGCAACAGTGTTTGTGCGTGTTTGTGTGTACTCATACACCTGTCAGAATAGAACTGTTTGTATGAAACACGATAGTTCATAAAACCGAAGGTTTCTTATCAAATGATTTCTGTCATATTGTTTATATCTTGAACTATATATAGCCATGGCTCGGGTTCACTGGAGAAGGTACTATTGCAGCGAAAAGCTAGTAATAACGATCGTTTCTAATTTATATATAAATTTGAGGAAGAGGATCAGTCTAAAACCATCGACCTCAGATACTGAACGGTACTTTATTTTATCGACTCCGAAAGAACAAGAAGCAGAGGTGACCTCGGTTGGACATAAATCAGAACTTAAAAACCCAGAACAAATACTTCAAAACGTATTTTCAACGCTGTAACAATTCTACCAGCTCGCTGCTGTCAGTCAAAATAATAGTGAATTCTAAAATACTTAGTGGGTGTCAGATTTTTGATTACAGTAGAGCTAATCAACTACTGGAATAAGACTGACAGGAGAAAAGCAAAGTTGGCCCCAGTTGGGTTCGAAATCAGAACACATAGATTTATATAAATAAACGAAAAAAAAATTGTCAATCGCTCAATCGGTTTTGCTTATATCGCTATGATAATTTTTTTTTTCTATCTTAGATGCAGGGTCTCAATTTAAAGAAAATGGATGTTTCAGTTGGAAAGACGAACTCTGGAATTTAACTGTTTTACATTACACTGACCCCGAAAAGTGGAAGGCAAAATTGATCTTCGTGTTATTCGAACTTACAATGTAAAAGGTCCAGCAAAATATCATGCAGTATTTTATTCGACATTCCAAAGACCTATGAACATTATAATGCAGTGACTCCCATGGCTTCTCATAACAGATTGGAAATTTATCATGTACATGCTTTATCGTGGTATAAAAGATGGATTACAGCAAATATTCTGCTCAATGCCAAAGATTTGATTGCCAGCTGCTTGACCTTAACCAGGTGAGCATGTCCCTTGGTGGCTAACGATATGTGCATCTCTGATCACGAGCAGGAGTAATGAGGGAGCATCAAAGCTATGTGTTAAGAAAAATTCTTTGGGGTTTGAATAATTCACTTCACCTCTGGAAATATGTGTTTCGTTCATCATCCCTAAAGATACCTTATTCATGGACGTTTTGAGTGGGATGGGCTACTCGACCTGAAGAAAATTCTAAATGGGCCCCACCTGCGTGGTCATGCGCTGTTTATCTTGATATGAGATCTTCATGTCATGCACATATGATTGTGATGCATGTGCCTAGTGTACCCTTATCAGACAGGTAGTCATGATAGGTATAATGGGCTTCGTATATTTTACCCCAGTGTCACTTTGATGGCATGCACTGCTCTCTCACTCAATAATAATAATAATAGTAATATTAATAATAATGATGATGATGGTGATAATGATAAGTCAATGAGAAAGAAAATAAGTTTTTTTTTTAAGTGGAAAGTACATTGTTTTGTATCTTTTCTCACTTAATTTGTTTTGGTCTCGGCCTGTGGCCCTGCTGGGGCATTGCTCTGAAGGTTTTAGTTGACCAAATCAATCCCTGAACTTATTTTTGTTTCTTTCACTTCTATTAGTTTTTTTTTTTTTTTTTTGCCAAACTATTGAGTTACTGGATGTAAACAAACCAACACTAGTTGTCAAGCAGTGAATGGGGACAGTGGTGAAGCTAATAAAGGAGCAAGCTGAAGGGACAATCTCAGTTCTATCTCACTTCATGGAACATTTGGCAAGTGTCTTTATTATAGCCCTTGGTTGACTGTTGCTTTGTGAGTGAATTTGGTAAACAGAAATTGTATGGAAGTTCACCATATATGTGTATGTGTGTGTGAATACCTTTGTATTTATGCTTGTTCCAATTGGAAGTGTAGCTAAGTTCTAAATTTAAGGGGAACAAGTATATAAGAAAAAAGCACCATGATACATACCGAACAATTTTTAACTCATTGATTATGCATTCTATAAAAGGCACCGATTGTCAAAACTGTGCTCAGTGGGAGCTCCTTTTCTAGCTTCCTAAAACACTAAAATATCCCACAAAATCCAAGGAGAGAGGTAGTGGTCGTCTGCATAAAAATTTTTCATAAAAATTTGTTTTCATATGCACTGGTGTTCAATGCAATCCGGCAGTTTGTCAGACCCTGTAAAAACTGTTCAACCCATGCCAGCATGAAAATAGGTGTTATATATCAATGATGATGATGATGATGATGATGATGATGCTGATGCTGATAATGATGACTGCAACGATGAGGATGAAGATGATGCTTGCCTTCACTTAACACTTTGCCATTTCTGGTCTGAAGGGTACTGTGAAAGGTTCCCAAGAGCCCTTTTATTAACACAATGTACTAAATTCAGAGAGAAGGAGAGAGAGAAAGAGAGAGAGAAGGAGAGAGAGAGAGAAAGTATGAGAGTGTGACTAACAAGAAAATTAACCTTGGTACTTAACTTTCTTTATTGACCCCATAATGATAAAAGCAAAGATGACCACAGAATTATTTGAACTCAGTGTGTGGTGTGCAGAAACAAATAACAAAACAGGACTTTCTCTCCAGCATGCTATCAACTCACCCAGTAAGCTATCCATTGATTAAGTCCTAGGCCATCCCTGAATCATTTAGAGTCATGGGATATATTTCCTGAATTGTCTTGTGTATATATTGTCCCCTGGATGGGATGTTGGCATTGCAGGAATACTCATTTTAGCCAGTGGAGTGGACTGGAGCAATGTGAAATAAATATTCTTTTGCTCAGGAACACAACACATCATCAGGTCCATGAATTGAAACCACAATATTATGATCATGCGCTCAACACCCCTAACCACTAAGCCACGTGTCTCCACTATATAATCAATGCTAGCATGGAAAAACAGTTGTAAAATTGAGCAGATAATAAAATATTGTGTATGTATGTATGTGCATTTCTGTCTCTATCTATGAGTATGAACATAAATGCCATTGTAAACACTGTGCTACCAAGAAAGCTTCCTATATGTCTTATCACCGTTTGTCTTTGTCACTAACATTATCCTGTTGTATATTATTTATATTAATTTTGATTACTGTAATATATATATTTCATTTACAGATCTTTACTATCTGCTTAACTGAAGTGAATGGTCTCAATTGTGTCTTGGATACATTTTCCTACATCTGTTTCAAGTTTGGGGAACCCATGCGCTTTAAACTACTGATGAACATGTTAAAGAATACAACTTCTCAACAACTTAGCTTCCAGGTGCGTTGCCAAACATATTTCTTTGATTCATTCAAGCATCCATCCTTCCATCCATCTTCTCCACCCACTATTCCTAGGATGCTTGTTGGGGTAGAATCCTGTCTCCTGCTCCATAGGATCCTATTGGAAGCAACTATCTTTACAGTTTCTGGTTGGATTCCCAAGTGCGACCAACTGAGACTGACACATAAAAGGCACCAACTACACTCTGTGGAGTGGTTGGCATTAAGAAGTGCATCCAGCTGAAGAAACCAAGTCAAATCAGAATGGAGCCTGGTTTAGCTTTATGGCATGTCAGTCCCAGTTAAACCATCTAACCCATGCCAGCAAGGAAAATGGACGCTAAATAATAATGATGATATTAATTTTGGTCTACCCCGAAGTCTTCAACCAGTTGACTCAGCTTGAAGAATCCCTCTTGTGACATACTTATTTCAATGTCTGTAGAATGAGAGCACTGATCTCTCAATGCAGAGAAGTAGCAGCTTGACCTGAGGAGACTTTCTAATTTCTGAGCTACACAACCAGTCAAGTAATGTTACTTCAAAGATCCTTCAAAGGAACCCCATTTCTGCTGCTTATATTTAAAATCGTACTCATATAGTCATTACCCATCAATCATGACCATAGGTGACGATAGGCACAAAAATTGATTTGAAGATAGCATGTTTCTTCCACCAATTTAAATAGCTATGATGTTTTGATTGCTAATTTTATGGAGAAAAAGATGAAGTAGAAAAAAATTAAAAGAATAAATGTAACTTACATATTTTAAAAAATTATTTCTTTACAAGTTTTTTTTCCTTCTAAACAGTATAAGAGAAACCTCTCTGTGTTAATACTGCCTCTGCCACTAAAATTTATTTTCTAAACAGTTTGTTTTACAAGCCTTTAGCATTGAAACTATCCATATTCGGCCAAAATATTCTACCTGCTTTATATTCAAAATGGTCAGATATGACCTTCACACCTACTCTACAACAACATTCTAAAAATAAACTACACACCATCAAAATGTTGAAACTACAAGATAAGTCATGATTAATACAAAACAATGTGAAGAAATAAGTATTACATTTAACAGAGTAATCTGAATTTTAATGGGCATGCTACATACGAGGCAGTGCTGAAAAATTCCTGGCTTTGGGTAAAAGAAAATACAGGAGGGTCAGTTAATTATGATTCTATTCAACAAATTCCCCTCTCAGATTTACACACTTTAAGTTTTCTAAGCCCTGTAAAAGAACTCGGATTGCTGGGCCTCCAATGAGACCTTTCGCAATACCCTTAAAGCCAGGAACCTTTCAACACCTCTGCACATATGGGTATTTTAATTAAATGCTGTCTCAATCATATATATATATATATATATACCAGGTATATGTGTATACAGATATGTATATATATGTATACATATGTATTTATGTGTGTGTATGTATATATATATATATATATATATATATATATATACATAGGTGTGTCTTCCACCACTAAAACAAATGAACAGTTTTTATTTTATTAACTGCCATGAACAACCATATGACTTTCTGAACATTTAAACCAAACACCTGTTGTAAAAATATGATTTTTAAACATTTCAGATTTATGAAACCTTAACGATGTTTTTTTCAAAAAAATTTTTTCACCATTGATAAACGAATTGTTGAAACTAGTCTGGTGTATTTTTATATATGTAAATAAATGTATTTTAAACATCGTTCAACTTTTTTATAAGTGCATTTTCAACCACTTATTTTCCTATATATTTTATTCCTGCGTGGAAACACCACTACCTCCTCTGCTATATGTATATATATATATATATATATATATATATACACACACACACATACGTGTACGTATGTAAATACATAATTCGATAGTTTGTTCCCTTTTCAATTTACATATTCATATATAATTCATATTTTATTATTTTCCACTGTCTGGCCATAGTTCACTCATAAACATTATGCATTATTAATACCAAATGTCACATGACATAAGCTAAAATAGTTAGCAGAGCAAACACGTATTTCAGCGTAAGAGGAAAATTGTCTCAATGCTAAAATAAACTTTTACGCTCTTCTTCAGTTTCCGCTTTCTTTTTCTTGTTCTTCAACGCTACGTACATACGTATCGATAATTATGACATATACGTCTATATTTATGTACATAATTGTGCATGAACGGGTATGTGTGTGTGCGTGTTTAAGAGTGAATATGGTAGTATTATTTAAGTGAAGCTATGCTTCTTCAAGGTGATATATAAAAATTAAATTGAGGGTGAAGAGTGAGACAAGAGAGAGGAGAAATAAATGGAGATCTAGTACTCAATGTTACTTTCTATCATTTGTCCACTCCCTCGCATATATATGTGTGCGTGTATGTGAGCGTGTGTGGGTTCTTGTGTGTGCGTGCGTGCGTGCTTCTGTGTGCGTGGGTATTTGCTATGGATCAATTTTCGCACGAGTAAACATATAATTATATATTAAGAAACAAGCAAAAATTGCTTTGAGAACATTGTGAAGGTTCAATGAAAGAAAATATTTACATGCTATGCAAATATGCTACCGGTTTCGCGTCTTTAAAAATGTTTAGTCATGCTTTAATGAAAGTAAAACTAATAGAAATAACTACGAATCTTTCCTGATATTAGTTCTAAATATTCACATGCTTTCCTTTCAAAAATCTCAAGATGCTAGTATTTAGTTTTCTCCCGATTATATCTGGGTCGTCGTAGTAGCAGCAGCAACACGAAATACTGTCATCACCACCAGCAGCTAGAAAGCGGTTGGTGGTACAATCATAGTAGTCTTTTTCTGCATAATCATGACATATAATAGTTTGCAACGGAGTGTTTGTACTAAAGGTATCTAGACGTGACTGGTATTTATTCACGAAAGTTTTCACCTTCATTGATGAATTAGTTTCGAGTAGTGTAAACGTTAAATTGATCTCATGAGTAAATCGTCCAAGTTAAATGTTTCTTACCAGCACGTAAGTCTGCTCACAGAGTACTATTTGTTTTGTCACGGTATATCCATGTGATGTTTGAAGATTTATACTCATCAACATAGAATCAATATCTATAAACAAACCCCATCTAGATAAACGCGAGAGGGAGAGAGATAATCAGAACACATTCCAGTGTCTGACGAAATGTAACAAGAAACTTTGGGTTACACTTTTTGTCATTTTGATAGCTTTAGTAAAATAATAATTGACTGACTTTGATATAAGAGTACTATACTACTCATAATAAGCACAAACGCACAGAAATATTCTCTGCAAATTTTGTTGGGTGTCGCCGATGTGCAAAGTTCTCAGTCTTACAATTAAAGACTTGATACTGAGTATTAGCATTTCAGTTGATAACTGATGAAGAACATCATACCAAAATTATACAAAGATTGTACAATAATTGAACAAAAATATTATAGAAATTGCGAAAAAATTTAACCCCAAATCTTCATTAGAGAGTTCATAATGGCAAGAATTTAACAAGTAAAACACTAAAATAGAATAATAAAAATACTAAAGAATAGTAAGAAGTAAATTCCAAGATAATATCCGGAGGTTGTGAGATCACATTTTATTTCTCTCTAATGAAGCTTCGGGATTCAATTTTTGTCCAATTTTTGTCCAATTTCTATCCAATTTTGGTTCAATTTTTGTACAACTTTTGTATAATCTTGGTATGATGTATCGAATTTTAGCATGCTGAAACCCCAAGGTAGAAACAGCTGTAAGAGTAGAGTTATATTCATTCGTTTATTCTTATTTATTTATTATATTCATATGATTGCAATTAATTAATAAATGAATCTAAGTGATGTTTGTCAATTAATTATCTTCTCCATTTCCTTATAGATATATAAATTTAAGTATATATATATATATATATATATATAGAGAGAGAGAGAGAGAGAGAGAGAGAGAGAGAGAGAGAGAGAGAGAGAGA
>JARUKP010000263.1:0-12499 GCA_029874955.1 Octopus insularis | reverse complement strand
TATATTCGTGTCTTTTTCGTTGGGATGTCTAATATATCAGGATTTTAACCCACATGGATATATGCAGGATTGCACCTACGGACTTCTGCTTGTGGATCTACGCCAGATTGCACCTAAGGACTCATGCACTGGTTTCTATAGCTTCAGAAAGTTAAACTATGAACTGTTATGCTTCTTTTGTCTTCTTTCTTTCCATCTCATTATTTTATTCCCTTCCTCTATGCTATCATTTTATTAATATATACCATTGTCAGTGACAAAATTAGTATACAAGCAAGCATTCATCAGGGTTCAGTTCTCTGTACTTCCTATTCATCATTGATTTCCAGGCCATAACAGAGTAATTAAAGATTGGCTACCCTTGGAAACTCTTATATGCTGCAAATCTCAATCTCTTGGAAAAATCTGTAATGAAGCTGGAAAAGAAATTCTAGATGTGGATGTAAAACCTGAAGTTGAAAGCAAAGACCAAAGTTCTAGTAATCAAGAAAATAGACAAGACTCTACCCTTCCGGCAAATGCTGTTCAATATGTAGAAAAGGTGTAGGTAGGAATTCCAAATTATGGACACACAAGAGGTGCAGTGGAATTACAGGAAGGTTAACAGAGAAAGTAGTATTTGTGAGTGGAAGATGCACAGGAGATATATGGGAAATTGATTTTCTCAAAGGTTCTGGGAGCTCTCTTGAGGAGGTAGATAACTTCTTTTACGTAGGTGATATTATTAGCAGTAGAGGAGAATGTTGCAAAAGTATAGCTGTAGGGTAGTGAAAATTCAGAGAGCTTTTACCTGTTTGCAAAAAAAGTCTCTCTCAGAGTGAATGGAAGAGTGTATGATAGTTGTGTACAAATAAAATTATGGTAGTGAGATGAGAAACCGAAAGGCAGAGGACATGCAAAAACTAGAAAGGAATGTAACTAGTATGCTCCATTGATTGTACAATGACAGTGTGTATGTATGATAAAGAGAAAAGTTAGCCATAAGAGGAATTACATGTAGTGTGCAAAAGAGAAAACTGCACTGGCTTAGTCATGTGATGGATATGGATGAGGTCAGTTGCATAAAGAAATGTTCATCACTTAAAGTTGATGGTACTGGTGGAAGAAGGGAGACTCAAAAAGACATGGGATGAAGTCTTGAAGGTCAATCTAAAGATGCTGAGCTTTGTGGAGAAGATGACAAAGGACTGAAATGATTGTCATTTTGCTGTGTTCAGGAAGACCTGCTCACCACATCAGAAATGATATCCTAAATCTATCACAATAATGTGCAGGACTCTGTTCCCACCTCCACTCTCTGGACCCAGTCAAGTATTTACTCTACATCTCATCCCCTAACACTCATCACTTTTATATCTATGGTTCTACTTGGCTGCTGTTATCACCTGAGAGCAGAATAAGCACATGCTATATTCCTTCCTTTTTAGTTACTTTCCCCAATTCCTAAAACCACTCCTATCTCTCAGAATAAGTACATACTACATCCCCTCCCTTTTGGTTACCTTCCTCCACACCACCTGGAGCCACTTCAATTCCTCATTATCTTCCCTGTTCCATAATTCCATCAATTACATCCTTTCTGTACCTTCAAACATTGCTCTTACCCCTCTTCTACATTCCATCCTTAATAGCTCTCTAATCTGATCTTACTCACAATGCCTTCACTATCTCACACCATCACTTGCAACAATCACCCTATTTCTAGCCATCTCCACTTACACTCTTGTCAAACTTCTCCCTCTATCCCCACTTCCCACTCACCCAGTCCAATCTTCTACACCACTTAATTTCATCCCACACTGTACCTTGAGGCTATATCTTGAAACACCTTCTCCACCACCACAACCTCTCTAACTCTCACTCTCTCACTTGCTCTTTGTTTCTTTATTTTTGTCTCATTTCCAACTCTCCTTTCCAACTCTACAGATATATTACACTTTTTAAACTCTCATCAACTGGTGCAAAGCCACCTTACTCAGTACTACACCCGCCTCCCAATTGAGGGGGTCTTTGTTTTGCAAGTTACTTGGTGACCCACTGGTGCTGGTGCCATGTAAAAATTACCCAGTACACTCTATAAAATAGTTAACATTAGGAAGGGTACCTAGCCATAGAAACCATGCCAAAGCAGATAATAGAGCTCAGTGCAGTCTTTTCACTTGCCAGCTCGTGTCCAACAGTGCAAACCATACCAGCATGCAAAATAAACATTAAATGATAATGATAATGTATATATATATATATATATATATATATGTATATATATACATATATCTGTACAAATGTGTGTATGTGCAAATGTGTGTATGTGCAAATGTGTGTATGTGCAAATGTGTGTATGTGCAAATGTGTGTATATGCAAATGTGTGTATATGCAAATGTGTGTATATGCAAATGTGTGTGTGTGCTTTGCTGATCACTGGTGCAGGATGTAAAAATTTGCAGAAAAATAAGTGCTTTTTGGATGAAGTTTTTTTGCAATAATTTTTCTGCACTTATTAAATATTGTCTTGTACTATTATCATCAGAAATGCAATAATTCGGTAATTGCCCATTGACCCAATGGAAACCTACAACCAATGAAGCTAATTAATGAATAAAACCTTATAAACCTACCCATTCTGTGCGTGCTGCTTACATATGTTATTTTACAGTCAATGTTTGTGCTCTTTTTGAAACATAACTTGTTAGCAAATAATCATTTATTTTATCTGATAATATTCAACTTCATTATATTGTGCTATGGTGTATTGAAATACATCATATTTTATTAGCTATTGTATATTACTCACAAGGGCTTGCTTATGCTTTAACTGCTACTGTTTTTCAGACATTAAGATGAATACAAATTAAGCCAATAAATAAATCTCTATAAGGTCACATAGTTTCATAAAAATTGCAGTCAAATATCCCTTAAACTGTACTTCATTAACTTAAAGAAGAAAGGGCCTTTTGATAATACAGTCTTCTAGATAAGAGTTAGTCTTTACCTCTTAAGATTATTATAATTAGCAAGTTAATTGAAAATGGATCAGCAACAACAAAAAGAGTGTTTCAGTATTATTTACATCCTGGGCCATCAGTCCCTTGTGGGGAAAAATAAATATTGACTATAACAACAAAAACAATTGTTATATATATATTATAGGATGATGATTCATTAGGTTTACAATAGAAATTTGATTTACTAAGAGGTACTGATCAACTCTAATCCTGCCAAGTTTTAATTATTTGCTCTAACTCCTGGGTTAAACTACAAGTTTAGTCTTCAGTGAATTATTAAATTTTCTTTATATAAGTCATAAGGAAATTAGAGAATGTGGATTTATTTTGCTGTTGTTTACGTGCATTTTCTATCTTCTAAAATCTTCAAATCTAGCATCTTCAATTACCACTTTGCATAATGTTTCCTATTTTACAATATATTCAGTTATTTTTCAATATTTCTTGTATTTTATCATCACTTTTTCTACTTCCTCTTTGTTCAGCATTTCAGGATTTAAATTATTTCTATTCTGTTTTCTTTTTTTTTTTTTAACTTGATATTATTTGTTACTCAAATCGATTTTAGATAATGTACCTGATTTTAGTTATTGTACATAAGCTGACTATAAATATTTTCAAGATTTTCAATGACCAGAAAATATTGTAGAATGATTAAGTTACCATTTCATCTTTACCCTTTCCACATATAAAATTTTGTTAAGTTTAATATTTCATTTCTATATCTCTAATATATTATCTTCACTTTTTATTCAACTTTAACTTTAAAAACTGACCGAAATACCAGCCAAATTTACTACATTTTATGAAATCTATAATACTGGCATCAAACAACTATTTGTGTATGTTTACTTCAGTAATACATTTCAATAGCATAACTTTCAATGATTACAAGTTATTTAAGACTGTCAAGTTTTATATGGAATTTAAAGAAATGCTAGAATATAAAGCAGGTATTTTAAATGTGAAATGTCAAATATGAATACAATTCTTAAGATTTCTGCAATATAACTTGTCATAAGCAGATAAAAAATTTACTTCAATATTTCCTCTTCACTTTATACTTGATCAACACATCATGTGATATATAAACTTTCTTTTATATTTCAGTTTACTTCTTATTCAGATAATAAAATATAAAAAATTAAATTTTTCTTGCATATTATTTTGAAAACCTACTTTTGTAACTGAGGATGCAGTCATACTGAAAAATGTCCACAATTTTTAGAAATGCTGCTTTTATTTTTGAAATTTTCTGATATATATTATTATTAAATATTTTTTGTTTGATAAATATTGCTGTCAAATTAATATTAGCATCATCATATAAAATTACTCAAGTAACTGTGGCAATATAACTTATCAAGCAAAATCACATTGGCTTACATAACATTGCCTAAGAGATGTCATCATGGGATTCAGCATTCAGTTTACGGTTACTGAAAAATAAACAGCAAATGTTTAACTTATTCATATTTCACTTCTTCAAAGTAAAAAATGTAACTAGGGAAATCAATAAACATTTTTATAAACTTACATTTTGTTAAAACATCTTGGAGAAAATGGTGAGAATTGTTGTTGGTGAGTGTTTTATTTTCTTTCAATTTAGCAGCTCCAAGAATATTTTTCAAAATGCCTTCTGGACTCAGATCACAAAATTACAATATTATGTTGGGTTTTTTTTTTGTTTTTTTTTTACATAATAAATATTTAATCATTTTCTTAAATATCAACAAATGCTATTAAAACAAAATTAAATTGCAAGATTGGCTGAATTGATAGAGCATCAAATAAAATGCCTACAGCTATGGCTTTTTACATCCAAAGCTCAAAACCTGCTGAGATCAACTTTACCTTTTATCCCTTCCAGGATCAATTTAATGTTCCTGTAAAACAGCCTAGGTATTAATAGAAAGATAATTAAATCCATAATAAGTACGATAGTGATCAGAGAAAAATATTGAGTATCTTAACAAATGATTTAATGCTAGTTTATTATTATAGATGATTGACATGTTGTCACAAAGGGAAATTAATAAGAAGGAGGGTGTTAATAAGCATTATCTGAAACTAAAATTACAATGAGAATCAAAATTCAATAAAATATTGAAATTTGTGAATATTGATCACAAATAGGAATTTCAGTTTGTCTATTATTAATTTAAAATCAAAATTACTATTGTTATTATTATTATTATCATTATTATTATTATTATTATTGAGGGAGAGAGAGGCACATGCCATCAAAGTGATACTGGGGTACAAATATTCAAAGCTCAACACACCCATCATACAAGGTACATGCATCACAACCATATGTACATAACATGGTGATCTCATATCAAGACAAACAACACATGACCTTGCAGGTGGGGGCCTTGTTAGAATTTTCTTCAGATTGAGTAGCCTATCCAACTCAAAAGGTTCTTGAATAAGGTTTGTTTAAGGATGATGATCAAAACACCCATGTTTCGAGAGATGAACTATTCAAAGTCCCAAAATTCCTCTTGACACATGTTCTGCATATGATCAGAGATGCACATATTGTCAGCCATTAAGGGACATGCTCAACTGGTTACGGTCAAACAACTGACAAGCAAATCTGTGGTATTGAGCAGAATATTTGCTGCAGCCTATCTTTTACACCAAGACAAAACATGTAACACTTCCAATCAGTTAAGATGAGAAGCCATGAGAGCCACAGCCTCGTACTGCATCAGGGCATTTATTATTATTATCATTATTATTACTATTATTATTGTTATTATTATAGGAGGAAGTGAGCTTGCAGGATTGTTACTGTGCCAGACAAAATGCTTCAAGTCTATATTTTGAGTTCAAATTCCACTGACATCAACTTTCATCTTCTTGGAGGCAGTAAAATAAGTACTAGTCAAGCATTTGTGCTGATGTAATAATTGACTAGCCCCACTTCCCCCAAATTTTGGGCCTTGTGACTACAGCAGAAACAATTATCATTACATTATTCTGTTAGAAAAGTGTGGATTCACGTGTTTCATGGAGCTATTTATTCCAGGTTTAACTGAGGTATAAAAAGTGCTTCTGATTTTTATTTCTGCCAGTAATACAGAATATCTAAATGATCATCACATTTTCTGGAGAGGTAAAAAGCCTTGCTATTTAGAATTTTATTGTATACATGTATATATGTAAACTTTTATTTTGCTTTACTTGTTAGTGGTTCAATATGCCTACATCTGTCAGCAGCACTGGTATGCACCCACCTCTCCTAAATTTTTGAAAATACATAGACTGTTTTAAAAACAGAAAAAAAGGACAACTAGACAAACAGCTGTAGTACAAAAAGCTAAAATTTCAAAAACACAAAAGAAAGAAATAGCAAAAACACAAAATTTAAATATCAATAACAAAGTATCATCATTACTAACAGCATCAACAGTAAATCATCTTTCACAAGTGTTGTAATCCAAAAAGAAATACTAAATAGGGATGAACTCAAGCATAAGAAGAAGAGTGAAAGAGCTATGTCATAAAAGACTGCCTTTCTACTTGAGGAATTTACTGAAAAAATAGCCAGGAGGAAATCACACGTCATTGTTTTTCAAAATGCAAAGGTTTCTACATGCCTTTGAAAGAGTTCAAGGAAGGCCTGGCTAATGTTTGACAGGATGTTTTCTCTCTCAGCAGGGTCAGAGCATATGGAACATATGCTTATTACTTAAGATGAAGAAGGCAAACAGAACTCATGTGCTACAGGCCTTCCAACGGGATGGTGCTACAGTACCTGGGTGGAATAAACACAAAAGTCATGGTCAGAAAAATCAGTGCCAATGGGAATTCTTAGTTCAGAGTCACCTTTATGCAAAAGTACAGACAGGTCATCAGTGTGGATGTGACTTGCAGCAATACTTAGTTGGGCTGGGGTGTGCCTGAACATCCAATGTCTGATGACACCCCACTCCTTGAAAACCAAAAGGTTGGTTATCCAAGAATTATACCCTATATTAGGAGTTGAGAGGTATTCAGTCAAACTAAAAGTGCAGGGTAGAAAGTTCACTCGCTACACATGTGGGAGGATGAACCATATTAGAATCTTTGCCCAATTAGATAACAGCAAAAATGAGGAAGGAGGTGATAGACAGTAGCAGAGAACTGTGATTATTGTTGCCAGAGTTGTCACAATGCCACCATTTAAAGCTCAAAGGATAAAGTGGAAGCTAATAAAATCACTTTTTTTTTTTAGGGGTTAAGATAAGAAGTCTTTCCCATTGTCAGAGATTCTGCATAGCATTTCCATCCCATAGTTTTGTGGTGATAGGAAAACTATCTGAAACAGCAAAAATATGTATCTGGAAAACTATCTGAAGGAGCAAGAATAAGAATAACTCTAGACTGAAGGCAAGTAGGATGCCGAAAGTCCTTTATGAAAAGAAACCTTGCCCTTGAGAAAACCTGAATTTGTGGTTATTACAAGATGAGAAACTAATGAATCTGCTGAGAAGCAAAGAGATAACAAGAAAAAGGCTGGCTGAAACCATGAAGTATTCTGACTCTACCTGGCTTATGACCCATTTTTGAGTGGGTGGCCCTTAATTAGTTTCTGTACTAAATCTATAATGTTTGAATATATTATGTTCTTCCCCATTTACTATATGAGAGGAATGATCACTTGTCACTTGACAACCAACCTCATTCAGGGCAACCATCGACCTCCTGAACGGAGGTTCATGAACTGATGTTGGAGGATCATCACCAGACAAGTGACAAACTTGTTGATATGACTGATGTGTCCTGGAGCTCATGCCAATGAATTTTGAGCAAGGAATTGAAAATGAAAAGAGTTACAGCAAAATTTGTGCCTCCTCACTTGCTCACAGATCAAAAACAGTTGCAGCTGAATGCATGTTGTAAACTGAAAGAACAATTGGAAGTTGATCCAGACCTTTTTTCGAAGGTCATCACTGGTGATGAAAGCTGGTCCAGGACTGCTTTAAACAGTGGAAAATGCATCTGGACCGATACATTGCTTGAAATGGAAAATACTTTGAAGGTAATAAAAGTGTAAACATGCAAAACTAATATTGCAAAATTCCAGTTTCTTTTGGGTACCCCCTTATATGTATATAAAAATATATAATTAATATTGAGTTGGGGAGGGAATATATACATCATCATCATTTATTTAATGTGTGCTTTTCCCTGCTTGTATGAGTCAGAATTTGTTGGGGCAGATTTTATATGTCCTCATGCTCTTCCTGTCACCATTTCTCATCCAAGTAAGTTAATATTTCCCAAGGCCAAATATGTTTACCACAGAAGACTGAAAACAAATATCATTGCTTGTATGACAGTGAAGCATGTTTATGACATTGTATGATATCAAGACAAGGGTATACACAAATACAGATGTGCTCAGACACATACACACACACATAACAGGCTTCTTTCAGTTTCTATCTACTAAGTCCTTTTACAGTATAAACACAGACATAAATAGAGAAAGTTGATTGTGTGTGTGTTTATACCAGTGTGTGTCCGTATGCATGAGTTTTTGTGTATGTATGTGTGTGTCTGTGCTTATATATATGTTATTTCTTTTCTTTTACCTTTTTCAACCATTGACTGCTGCCCTGCTGGAGCACTCCCCAGAAGAATTTTTATTTGCTATAGTTGAACAAATCAGCCTCAATAAATTTTTTCTAAGTCAGGTCCTTATTTTATCGTTATCTTTTGCTGAACTGTTAAGTTACACTGATGTGAACAAACTAACACCAGCTTTCAAGCAGCAGTGGAGGGACAAACACACACACACACACATTAGGCTTCTTTCAGTTTCTCTCTACGAAATCTATTCACAAGGGTTTAGTCAGCCCAAGGCAAAAGTAGAAGACACTTGTCCAAAGTGCTACAAAGTGGGACTGAACCCAGAACCATGTGGTTGGAAACAAATTTCTTACCACATAGCCATACCTGTATAAAAGCAAGTGATGTTTTTGGTTTGTCCCTTTATATATTACGACCTTGTGGCTGAACAAATAAGGATGACCAAAATAAGTTCCGTTCTTAAAAACGGAGTAGGGTTGATATCAACAGAAACCTCTGAAGGTTGTGCCTTTGGATAACAACTGTCTAAACACACACACATACACACACACAGCACAGATACACACACACAGCACAGATACACACACACAAAGATACATTTCAATCTTTAAGGAAGTCAGCCGAGAAATCATGTCAGAAGATTTTAGATCTCTGATTTCCTGTAAAGCTGAAATCAAATTATACTGGCCAACTGATCAATTTCTAAAATGTGTGTTGTAATAAGAGGTGTATCTTAAGGTGCTGTTCTGGGTCTTCTTTTCTTTCTGCATAATATAGTCAGACAAACACCCAAATATATAATCAGTCACACGCAAAAGGTATGAAGACTATACTAATGTGATGCAAGGAATCCTGATCAATGATGATATGCTTTTCAAGAAAATGTAGTCGTCACATGCAACTGGATCAATAACAATGCCATCTCATTCTATTCCCAATATTTCAATGTCCTGTTATGAAAAAAGGATCTCAAATAATTCTAGCTTGCTTTATGGTGGTGAGCTGGCAGAATTGTTAGCATGCCAGGCAAAATGCTTCACAGATTTTCATCTATCTTTACATTCTGAGTTTAAGTTCCACCACGGTTGACCTTGTCTTTCATTCTTCTGTGGTCGATTAAAATAAGTATCAGATGAACACTGGAGTAGGTGTAACAGATTTACCCCTCCTTCAAAATTGCTGGCCTTCTGCGAAAATTTGAAACCAATATGATTGAGCTTCTTTCAGAGAGTTAAACAATTCAAAACTTGGTGGATGCTCATGACAAAGATGTAATCATGGATGCATATGTATGTTTTGTTGAGACATATTCAGGTTCAGTCCCACTGTGTGACATCTTGGGCAAGTGTCTTCTACCACAGCCTTGGGCCGACCATAACCTTGTGAGTAGACTTTGTAGACAGAAACTGAAAGAAGCCTGTGTATGTGTATGTATGCACATGTGTGTGTTTGTGTCTGTGTTTGTCCCCTACCCCACACCGCTTGACAATCAGTGTTGGTCTATTTACCTTCCCGTAACTTGGCAGTTCGGCAAAAGAGATCAATAGAAATAAGTACCAAGCTTTAACAAAAAATTTGTCTTTTGACAAAAAAATCCTTCAATGTGGCGCCCCAGCATGGCCACTGTGAAACAAGTAAAAAGCAAGAGATAAAGAAATGGTCAACAATTCATCTGGAACACAGAGGCGGTGTACTAAGAATATTTGTAATGAGAGGTCCGACAGAGAATTTGAGACACTGGAAACCCCTTATTTTGAGCAGTTGGGTCTACTACTCACTTATATGATTCTTTAGAAGTCCAAGCCTTCCCAACAACCAAAAAAGAAAACAAAAAAAAAAGCATTTATTAAACAAAAAGTAAATGATTAAATAACTGAAAACAAGACCATATCTACAAGGAATATCTTTATGAATTTACATCAACATTCTTTGGAATTTTGGCTGGAGTGAAATGCTATAACATATATATATATATATATGGAAGATTCATGAAAATTGTGATTAACTTCAATGTATAAGAGAGATAATGTAAAAAGAATGGTTAATACTGGCAGATGCTTTCTTCAAACTCTTGAACCAGGAACCTGTACAGCAACAATGTTGGCATTTAAAAGTCCTTGGTTATACAACTTTAAAAGAATTCAAAACATGGCTAAAAGTTTCCTTGAGATATACAAAAAAAAAAAAGCCTACCTATTTTTCTTTTATTTGTTTCAGTTTTTAGATTGCAGCCATGCTGGAGCACCACCTTGAAGAGATTTTAGTTGAATGAATAGACTGAGTACATTTCTTTTTTATTCTTAAATCCTGGTACTTATTCTATCAGTTTATTTTGCTGAACCACTAAGTTACAGAGATGTGAACATGCCAACATCAGTTGTTGAGCGGTGGTAGGGGACAAACACATGCATACACACACAAAGACACGTGCACACACACACATGCGTGCATAATTATATGTGTATATATATGTGAGTGTGTGTATGTGTGTGTATGTATATATATATATATATATATATGCACACATACATACAAAGAACTTCTTTCAGTTTCCATCTACCAGATCCACTCACAGAGCTTTAGTCAGCCCAAGGCTATAGTAGAAGACACTTGCCAATGGTGCCACACAATGGGATTGAACGTAGAACCATGTGGTTGGGAAGCAAGCTTCTTACTACACTGCCATCAGGCATCTACAAAAGAGGTTACAATCAAAACAAAAGGAGTTAACCTCATTTCATTAGTTCCCCAACTAAAGACTGGAGGACATACACTGACAAACCCAACAAAATTACTTAGGACCCTTTGATATGTGCAAAGATGACACAGAAGACGAAGAATATTCAATTCTGGAGGTGATACTGCTCCAGGTTGGCTTTGATGGCTAAGATGAACCAAGGAACTTGTAAACATATGCTATTTTCCCCCCACTTCTATTCTCACCTATATGTTATCTTGCAATCACTTAACTGTCATAGTTTTAGCTACAGCCAATCACTACCTCCATCACTACACCACCACCACCACCATTACCGCTGCTGCAACTGCTACTACTACTACTACTACTACTACTACTACTACTACTTCAGACTCAAAGACCATAAAATACTGATGTCCACGGTCCATTCTTTCACAAAAAATAGATTGATGAGATGAATGTGTGTGTGTGTGGTTGTGGTCTGTGTTTTTTGTGCGATAGTGGCGGTTCTGTGTGTGTGAGTGTATATACATGCTTTATGTACAAACTTGTCTTTCTAAGCATTTATTGTACATAGCTATATACAAAACATACTTCACATCTCTTCATACATACTGCTGCAGCAAACACACTCATGCACATACACATACAAACTCAAACACAGACAGACACACACACACACATACTCAAACAGATATATAAATGCATACACACATGGAGATTTGGTGTAAAAGGTATAATAAATAGGTAATTGAGGTCATATGTTTGTTAAAACTCCACAGAAATGTGAATATGTATGCATTGGGTTATTTGAGAGCAGACACAAGAAGAATCTGCTATTAAATCTGTATAAATTATTCAACAGATTAATGCCTGACCAAACACTAACGAGTCTAAAAGACAATTACACACCTTTTGGCTATTCTGTAACAAATCTCTCACATTGATGTTAAGTCAGTACAATAGATCTCCATCGATTCACCTTGAAAACATTTCAAGTTAATACATATGAAAGCTGGAGTGGGGTGGGGTGGGGGCGAGGTGTTGTTGAAGTTATAGACTCGATAGAGTGACTTGCAGTATTTAGGCATGTACAGCTGTATTCTAAGTTCGAATCCAACCAAAGTAGCTTTTATTACTCTTTTACTCTTTTACTTGTTTCAGTCATTTGACTGTGGCCATGCTGGAGCACCGCCTTTAGTCGAGCAAATC
>JARUKP010000262.1:0-12519 GCA_029874955.1 Octopus insularis | reverse complement strand
CCTAAATGTCTTTTTAATTTTGTTTCTCACAAATTCGTCTACGCCAGAATGGTTCTTTACGCTCTGTTTGTTCTCTTCTTTTGTATCCAACTCTATCTGCATCCCAAATGACCTTGTTAGTTTCGGTTATATTTCTCGTCCGGAATAGCCCAAGGACCGAATCTATCTTTTCGGTTTCAACTTTGAGCTTGCGTCGATCAATGTACCTCATTGTGGGATGCTTGATCCTGGTCTCTAATATATCGGCTAAGCATCCTCACTATATCTTGTTGGTCATCATCGTATTCTTGTGATAGAGCTCTTCCTATTACTTCTGCTTCATTTGCTGCAAATGAATTTATAATTCTACTTTGCTCTACGTCTTCACTGTCACCATTAATTTCTTTTTTATCTCTTCAATTTCTATGTCTGTTAACCACCCTTTTGCTTTCATTCGTTGTCGGAATCCTCTTCTACTAGGTTCACTCCTGATCAAGCATTCAATTACCGTTTGGTTTGCCTCCTTATCCCACCTTCTTCTCTACCACTGGCTTTGTGCACAAACAGTCTGTGGATGACGACTGGGTCTGCGCTGCTGAACCACGGGGCACTTGCCGGGTGAAAGGCTTTCTCCTTTGGTTTCAACCTCATTAACACCGTTATTTGATACGTTTGTATTAGACATTTTCCGTCAACAATGACGTTTATGTTTTAAAGTTAGTCACCAACCGGTATTTTTATCGGGACACCATCTCTAGTAAGATTGTCAACCAACACTGCAGAACTCTTACTACCCATAAGTTGAGCCTGTTCTCTTCGCATTTCTGTGTTGGGATCCATGATCATGATTCTCACTAGGTGACATGTGAGCGTCAGTTGGTCCCGTACCTTGATCCAAATATTGCTCCGGAATTAAGTCTCGATTCGTGGTTCATTCGCCTTCATATCAGGTATGAAACCGTTTGACATTGACAGGTTGTCACCATTGTGAGCAAGGAGTCCTATTTACCCCAGTTTTAAATCAGAGTGTTCCTTCTCTTAGACAGACTGTTCCGACTATCCGTTTTCGGAATGGCCATTGACTCTTCTGAGTTCCTCTGTCCTTTACCGGGTTTTGTTTTTAATCCTACAGGATGTCGAAAATCCACCATCCTCACCGACTCGGTGGTTTTACAACGACGCTTGTGATCCATTATGGGTAATTATCAATCTGAGTAATTATTTACTTGTTCACTATTATAATTTCACTGTTACTACTATAATCACTATCTTATTATTTACTTTTTCACTACTATAGTTTCACAGTTATTACTATATTTATATCATCATTATCATCATTATTATTATTATTTTCATTGGTATTATCATCATCATCATCATTATAATTATCTATTATTATAGAAAGCTTGCCAGGACAGAAGTCATATGGTTATCAAGTAGTGAAATGATGAAGAAAATTCAACTTCAACCCAGTTATGAATATTTGGGAATACTTGAGGGAGATGGAATCTAACACCGCGACGTAAAGGAAAAGACAAAAGGAATGTATGCGACGAGTGAGAGAAATAATGAATACATTTTGCGGATTTGTTGTTCCAGTAATGTGAGAATGATAATTAGGATGGTTTTCCCTTCAGTGAGCCATTCGGGTGTTCTCTCTAGGTCCGTTAGCATGTCATTCAACTTTTCTGCCAGCGCCCCATGTATCTCAGTTCACTATTTTTGCCAGAAATTCGGTATCTTGTACTCTAGTGCCTTCTAGTTATTTAGATTTTGTAGTGCCTGGGTCACTACTTCTGTTGTTATAGGTGTCCAGAGTTGTTCAGGCGAGTTCCTTCGCCGTCCATTCTTCTTTCCCAAATCCTTCCACTTCTGTTGTTGGTGCTGCATTAATCTCTGTTTTATTTTTATCAAGTTCTTGTTAGAGTCGTTTTGGATTGGAGTTAAGCTGCTTGCTCTATTCAATGAATCGTTGATGTTTATCATACCGATGGTTTCTTTGGGCCGTGGAGAGGATATCTTGCTTTAATTGGCCTTTTATCTCAAGTGAATCATGTTTTGTTAATCTGTATTTCTCTAATATTTTCTTCCTTTATTGCATTATTTTTTTTGTTTTTTTTTTTTGTTTTCTTTTCTTTTTTTCATTGCAGACTTGCTTACAACGTGCACCGAGGAAAATCACTTAAGAGTTTTAAAGAAAAAGTATTCACTTATCCTTCTACAGTTCTAAAGAAATAAAATACAGGATCTGTGTTTTATTTTGGAGCAAAATAAGTTTTTTCACATCACCGACTTACAAACAATGGCTACGAATATTTCACGCCACACCGACAAAAAAACTAAATTCAGAATGTACAAAATACCATTTCCCATGGAGCAAATTACCAAAATAGAATACTATTTTCATTGCAGCACAATGAAACCACGCGAGAAAAGGAAAACACATTTTAACGTTGAATATAACTCCTCGAGTGGGAAATATTGTCAACAACAGCATCAGTAACAATATCAACAGTACACCTTCAAACATACTGAAAAACATAATTATGAAAAATGAAACACTGCCTTTCGCAAACTAAAGAAACCACCTCACCATGAAATAATTTGCTGAAAGAACGAAAACTAAAAACATTTTGTGCCCGAGACAGGCTCCACCCTACCACAAAAGAAAGTAACTAACATTCACAACAATAACAGCTAGTTAACAATCAGGACGTACCCAAGATAATAGTGCCAACTCATTTAATAAGAAGAAAAGGAATAATTCAGGGGCCGAAGAAGATAAGCAGATTTTCTGATACTAAAAAAATTTTTAACCAGAGGAAACGAAGAATGCTATAAAAGTTTAAGGTGGAATAAACTTCCTCTAAAGATGAGACACTCTCCACTGATGAAGAACTCATAGCTTATAAAGAATCATTAATATTCTGTAACGAGAAAGCAGTTTTTTACTTGCACAAAATGAACTTCATAGTCTATCGCAAGAATAATAAAGATCTAATAAATACTTTTACAAAACATACACAAGGAATCTCCAGAAGTACGTATTGAGTGGGGGACAAAATCCTTGTACGAAATCCTTTATCAAGTATTATAATTAAATGATCCTGAGGACAATAGCTCTCACTGATCAACTATATCCATAAAAGTTCCCACCGCATGATTTCGAATCTCCAGCTGTAAGCAATAAAGGCCTGAAGCAAACTATTAACTAAATCCGTAATAAAGGTATGCTTATCAATGCAAGTAGACGTTTAATTTTTATTCAAATATATCGCTTCAATTATTGCTTTATTGTATTTTTTATTTATTCTGTGTAAATATATGCTTCATAAAATCTAATTCATTTAATTATTATATTTTGTACAATGATTTTCACCTCCCCACTCGTCTAGGTATAACCTGTCCGCCCTGTTCCAAATGTCTTTGAAAGCTCCTCCTGTTTGATGCTTGATTGTATTCGTCTGCATCTCATCCAGGCCTTGACTGTAATATCGAATCGATTATTACAATTGTTTATTTTTTGTGAGGTGTGACAGAAACGTTTGAGCGTCATGCAATTACATTATGGTATTTATTCTGGTTCTATTTGTCCATAGCTAGGTCAACAAAGTATTGCATTTGATTAAAAACCCTACCCCAAATCATGGATCTTTTCTATCTCCCTCATAGTTTTTGAAATTTTGGAATTTTGTGAAAATTTTTAAAAAATTGGTATATTGTTGTAATTTTCATGCTGAATCTGATTTTGTTATTAAAAAAATGTCACAGCGGCTTAAAATTTGATTATATTTACCCAATCAGAAAGCTAGATTTGGAAGCTCTCAGTTTGTGCGGGATAGCTGTCTATAACAACATTAGCCAAAGCATTACAACGACAGAAGTTTTAATAAGTTTCAATGAATAAAGTCATGTGAAATGTTGGTATCAGGATTGTAAAGAGTATAAAAAGAAAAAATTCTCAATGACTTTTTTGACAGAACATTACAAAGCACAAGCTGAACGTTAAAATGCAAAAAGAAAATAAACTGAAGGTTAAATTACAACAAAAAAAACCTGTACTTCAGTTCATGTAAAAAATACATATTTTGTAGTGAAAATTCAAAAACGAAAGTTTGAGATATACTTTTGTTTATCAAACAAATTACAATTTTAAATTTCCTGCACCACACAAACTCGCACACATACGAACCAACCATAAAACGATGGGCCCCACTGTGTCGTACATTCTCTCGTTTTACACAGGTCTATGTGCCTTCCACTTGCTGCGTTTGAGTACCTTCTCTCGAATTAACGAACTCACAGCTGAGAACATCAACCAAAAATCTCTGTTCCTTTCTCCCAAAACACAGTTCAAATTTATAACGGGATACGGCAGCAACAGAAAATTTCAGTTTTTTCAAAAAAAAAGATGGCAAAAATGGAGTAAAAACGTTCCTAAGATAGGCACTTGTCAAAAGAAATAGTCTGGTAAAGACAATTACACGTGCTGAATTTTTATGCAAGCTATGCCTTGGCCTGTTACTATGGAAGCAGGCACCAATATGTCTCTGGGTAATTTTCGATTGACTAAAATTACCCAAAAATCTGCACACTTTAATAGCTATTAATTTTTATTCTTATATTTATGGCAAAAATGAATTCCATTTCCATAACTAGCATGCAAAACTACATCAGTACACCAAATTTGAAAACAATTGGAACTAAATTAAAATAATTGAAATTTCTGGCTTGCTGCCGGTGTTAGAAGTGATAACTGATTATCATTATTAGTAGTGATACAGGTCCTACTATGTATCTTCAGAAGACTAAATAAATTATAGAAATTTTAAGATATTGTGCCTATGTCAGAATTCGATATTAATGTTATTATTTTAGAATGGCAGAAGTAGAACTGTATCAGTCAGAATCTATTTCAGTAACGACAGAGTAAGTTTATAATCTCAGTTCAAATCCCACTGCAATGGATTGTTTTTACGATAATATTAACTTTGTTCATTTGGATAGTAGTTCTAATAAGGCAATAATATACGATAATCTAATTATACTTTAAATCAATTTCATACTTGTACTTATTTGGTGGGTGTCTTAGTCTGAGACTGCACTTAGGCTGAAACAACTTCGTTGTGGAAGAGCGAAAATTACATTCACCCATTTATTTATTTGGTATTTATTAGCTGTTTTTCATAGTGTCAATATTTTCTTAGGATAGCTGAGACCTGTTCCCTGACGTAATTCTATTGCAGTGGAAATGTGTCGCAAATAGATGACAAAAATTTTGACACCTCAAGAAATATGCTAAACGTGAATGTTGCATATTGTATGTGTGTGTGAGTGTGTGTGTATGTGTGTGTGTATGTGCATCTGCGTGCGTGCGTGTGTGCGTGCGTGCGTGCGTGCGTGTGTGCGTGCGTGTGTGTGAGTGTGTATGTGTGTGTGCGTGTGTGAGAGAGAGAGAGAGAGAGAGAGAGAGAGAGAGAGAGAGAGAGCGTGTGATCTTAAATGGCAATTGTAGTTCTTCCACGATCTAGCTGCACATTAAATTAAGTTATATATTAAACTATGCATTAATTTGATATCTGTTCGTTGAGAGGAGTGATATTTCCTTCTTATGTCTGTATATATCCTTTGAAGCTTATAATTACTGTTGGTAAGTAGAATAAATGAGGAGAATTTATGAGGATTATGAGGCTTCTTATAGCAGCAATTATTACTTGTAATAGATGCACAAGGCCTGAAATTTAAAGTGGGGGGGGGGTTAAAGTCGATTGTATCGATATTAATATTTTGACTGATACTTTGTTTTACCCACCTTAGAAAAGTGAAACACCTCTCTGGGCCGTAAAACAGTGAGTATATACCACCGTGAAAGGAGCAGCACAATTTTAATAAATCAGATCAGATACAAATCCAACGACACTGAAACCACAGATTTAAATACTGGTATAAAGAATCAGAAGACTCAAAAAAAATAGAACCAGTTTTTCATGAAGAAATGTCAAGAAGTTCTTCGATGAGCTGAGCAAAAAGGTTGTTCATGAACATCCTCACAACGCTATCATTGAAGTCGAGGAATTCAGGAGTAACATTTGGAAGAAGAAAAATAGAAAAAACAGCAAAAGATCTACGGGAATTCAGAAACGAAGCTATCACATAGGAAAATATATACAGGCATCAAGAACAGCATGGAAACAACTGATACTATTACGGGAACTAACAACCGAAATATCAGGATTCTGACGAACATATGCGAAGAGATTCCATGGTTCTACAATGGCATCGTCAAGAATCCAGATTTTCCACTTTCATCATCAACGTGGGGGTGGTGTGAGAGAATTTATATCATGTGGAATTATCGAATAATTAGCTAGGTGTTGCGTAGAAAGATAAGGTTTAATTTTGATAGGTGTGTAAAAGCGAATAAAAAATAAGATGAATACAGGTGAAATAGCGTTCTCCTTCGTTGCTGTATTTTTTCACGCATTATCTACAATCTGTCCACAACTATACTACGATACAACTAGCTGTGAAGCAATTGCCAAAATATTTCATAGCCAGGGACAGAAAAATTAGTTGACTATTATCACCCTGTATTATATCATTGATTGATGGATTTATCATATTTGGTATGTGCGAAGTGCTCAAATAACATAATCAGAATAAATGGTCTTTACAACACTGCCGCTTAAGGATGACGGTGAGTCTAGTTTAACAGGAGACCTCCGGCACATGATGTGGTCTGAAAGAAAATTAATTGATATTCCAAACCTGTTACAGGCTTCTTGTGACTTCCTGTATAGCTGTGTTTTAATTTGTAAAGCAAGAACTGCACCAATCTTTTCGATATATCCTCTACCTAAATGATATGACATGATTGCTCGGATTTACAATCTATATCGCAAGCAGGAAAAGAAAAACTTTATCCAGTTAAGTATAAGAGCTGAGCGAGTTGTGATGATAAATATTGCGTACGTCGTTAGAAGAATTTGAAGCGAAAAGTTTCAAAGAAAATTCATCTTTTGGTTGTCATTCCTTTGAATTTTACTCTTTTATATATTACTACTGAGCAGACTAAAATGCCTACATACTAATAACTAATAAACGAATAGATCATCTAATTTTCATGGACGATTTGAAAGTTTTCTACTAAAGTGAAGATTAGTTTCTCTCTTTGATAGATTCTGTTAGATATTTCACCAGCTACATTGCGATGTATTTTGGCGTACGAGTAAAGAAAGGAAATGGGTAAAATATGAGGGAATGACTCTCCTGAACAACAAAGCAATAAGATCGCTGAAGGAATGCCAATGATATAAGTATGTGAATGTGCTGAAAGTTGATTAGGTGAAACAGAAGGAAATGAAATATAGAGATGGAACGGAATAATGGAGCAGGTCAGAAGATTCGAGAAAGAAAATTACATGAAACGAACATAATAAAGGTAATCAACACATGGGCAATAACAATCTTCAAATATTTTCTAACTTTCATTCAGTAAACGAAAATCGAAGTTCATGAAATTGATGGCTATACAAGAAAACTAGAAGTAAACCACAATTGGTTACACGTACGAAGCAATGTTGGTATGCAATAGAAAAACAGAGCACATCTCAATACAACATACAGACATTCCTTTGCACTTAAAGGCCTAAAGAACTATATTAGTAAAAGAAATATTATACGTGCAGTACAGTAACTGGATTTGAATGAAAAAGATAAAAGAAAATGATACAATAAAATAGAAGTAAGAGAAGGGCGGAAAGATGATGAAAAAAAAAATAAGTAGATGCTATATATACACGGCAACTAGAAGCTATATTAAAGGAAGAATTGTGGAATTAGTTACAATGTTGAATACGAAGGCAGGTAATAGAATACATGTAATGTAGAACAACTAATCAGAATAAATACCGTTAAAGCGCTATATATTCATAAATTCATAGGACTTATCCGGGAATATAGTTAGTGTTTGATATGTAGTAGTGTAGACTAATGTGATAACCAGTTTTTGTGAGTGACATTAATAAGATAGGAAAATAATACAAAATATGGCATGGCCGTAAAGTGAAAATAATAGGGGAAGTTAGGAATTACTGGGGATTCAAAAGTATACGATAAATGAACACATGATCCAGATCATCTAAATAAATTATAAGTATTGCAAGAGATTATCAAATTATTGTGTATATACTGACCGTGTAAAGAATGCACGATAACTTGTGATCATGAGGAAGAAAAGACGGAAATACGCATGATCATCGGTTTTGCTATAATATAATATATCAGAAGCAAAAACACGTTTTTTTAAAGACAGTTTTTTAAAAATTCTCCCTTACAGTTTTCCATTTTTTCCAGTGTGCCTCTCATCTCCATTGCAGCATGACGATGGGGTGGACGGCACTGCTATTTGGAGACTGTGGTCAGGTGCTAGAGGAAGAGATTCTATAATTTCTGTGTCCCACTTTATTGTCCCTTGATCACACTAAAGATTCTTGGCGAGAAATAACAAGTATATGTGAGTGTATGCTATAGCTCCTTCCAGGACTGTTGTCGGAGTCATTTGGAAATCCTTCCTGTTATTTGAAAAAAAAATGAGAGAGAGCTATAACTTTCCTTCTTTCCTACTCCTGAGTGTATTCTCCAACAATACGACAGTCTTTATCACAATACTTTGTGTACATGCGACCACCTTCTTTCTCTTCAATTGGATCATGTTGAGGAGCTTTTTGTTGATTCTCAAATCCTGCAACAGTTGAAATTTTCTTGGTGCTGTTAAGTTTATTGTTCGCTTTATTTAAACTGCTTCATCGATGCCTGTGGGATCATTTTGACATTTTTCCGATTTAATCAATGTTTTTAACACCTTATTTTTCTGTTCTTTATGCCGAATCTGCAGTCTGTGTATACAATACAAGGAACATCGTTTGAGTGTTTTAAGACGGCGGCAAAAACCTTGAATTCTCTTTCGTTTCTGAGTGAGGTATGCTCATCTTCGCTGATCTTACGCACCTTTTACTTATTTTTATTGCTTTCCTTTTATGCATCCTTGTCTTCTGTGAAAGCTTTCCAGTGCTCCCTAACTTCATAAACGCATGAAAATATGGAAGCATATAGCTGTTATTGTGTAATACTTCGGGATAAGACGAACTGATCGGCACAATTCGGGCATAACATGCGTACATATAGGTGGGTGCGAGAGGATCTTTCCATTCCCTGTTTGTTGATTCCAGACACTTATAACGAGAAGAAAGGATCGCCGAGCCCCGGATCTGTAGTCGGGTGTGCTACCGATGCCAATGGCATCGTTTCGACTTTTTGTTGTTGTTCCTTTCTTTTAGTTTCTCTGTCTTACTGACACGCCTATGATAGTAGAGCATTTTGTCCTGTACCACCAGTTTAATCTCTTTATCAACATGTCTTTAATGTGCTTCAAAAATGCCTACACAGCAAGTTCGACGTCGAGATTAATGTATTTTCAATTATCTTCATGTTGCGCTGTCACAATTTATGCGCAAAATGTGATGCAGCAGCTCCGACTGATTTCTTTATTAGTCTTCACTTCTAACGCCAGACCCACACTTTCAAATTTTATATACGGGTCATTATCTCAAATACATCATGCGAAGCTCCTTTCAACTGTTCTTTGTGAACAATCAAAGATTTGCTATCTCTTTTGCGTAGCACGGTTAAATTACATTCCTCTTTGCCCGAGAACATTCTTTTGTAGCATAAGAAAAAAGTTGCCTTTGGGTCTTTGTTTTTGATATGTAGATTAATGTTTTCACTCGCTAAAGTTGCGTTGCATTGTCGCTTGCAATAGTGTGGAATGTTTAAATGGTTGCCTGCAAATCCCCTGATAACTCATGGCTGGTGATTCGACGATTTCTCCTCACAGCTACACGCGCATCTGCGATGTTTTTCTCAGTTCAGCTGGTTGCGTGTTTCCCAGAGGGTTCATCAATATCGACATTTTTTCGACTACCTTGTAAACGTCTGGACCACTCATACAATTGTATGCGGCTCATACACTCCCCTTAATACACTTTCTGCAACTTTGAGTAGGCCTCTGAGCAGATGTCGCCATGATAACTTTCTCTGTCATGGTTAATGCGACGATCACACGCTACATACCTTCCTTCGAAGCACTGTTGTAAACAGAGAAAATGAGCTGGACACTCAAACCTTAGTGCGCATGTACAACAGAGTTTAAGGTCAGTCTATGCCAAGCGGCTTTACTCTGTGTGCTTTAGCTGCATTACTATAGCAACAGTCCGGATACTTATTGATCAGTCATTGTATATGCATCTGTGTTTGATATATACATACATAATACATACACGTATGAATTATGTATATGTATACATAAACGAGTGAGTGGACAAACGAAAGAAAGTGGCACTCAATGCATTTGGTTAGAGTTACATATATTGGTTTCAAAGTTTGGCACAAGGCCAGTCATTTTGGGGTAGTGTGTAAGTTGATTAGATTGACTCCAGTTTTCACCTGGTGCTTATTTTATTCATCCCCAAAACGATGACAGGTTAAGTCCACCTCGGACTTGTAACTTAGAAGTTACAAGTATTTGTTCATATTTTCACTCAGTTTTATACGACTCAAGATTTCGTGTGTTTGTTGGACAAACGTATCTCGTCGTTACTTTAAATACCTGACGGGATGGGTTCATCCTATCAGCTCACAAGACTATAAGTTATATAAAACTGGAGACGACAGACTACAAACAAGAAACGAATTACACCGAAATAAGATATAAGGAAAACAACTGAATAGGTTACGAAAGAATATCATAAAATCAAAAAGGATTTTCAAATCATATCCAATATCCAACAGTACCCCATCGTCAATGTCCCGGAAGTCTCCACATGGAGGAAGACTAACAGGAACAATACAAAAACGCCTAGATGCCATAATCGACAAAGGGATAATGGACCCAAGCTGATAGCCGATATAAGCCTACAATATTTTGCACAAAAGAAGGTGGACAAAGTCTCTAACTACAAGGATCTCGGACCTGACAAACAAATGTGTTGCATGAAAATGAACACAATGCCAATAATAATTGAAGCACGAGTTACAATTTTTATGAAATATGTGCAAAGACATATGTGGCATACAAAGGCTTGCATGTTTCAAACTACAGCACAAGTAGTTTTATAAGGCACAGCTCATCCTGTGGAAGACACTTTCACTTTTATAACATCACGCAAACAGCACACACTCAGCACACAACAGATAACTTACGATAGAAATACCTAATAAAATATCACAGCTTATATAACACAATCTATGCGTGATCATCATACAATAGAATAACACAAAACATACAGCTACATAAACGATACGCGACATTATAACACTAAGAGCCTACTTCTGGGACCTGTCGGTTTTAACGAAGAAAGTGATCGATGGAAATAGTTCGGATATAAATAGGACTACTGACATTAGTTTTTAAATTATCAAAACTCTAAGCGAAAGAAAGGGGAACTCAAAATATAGAGACCTTGAAATTGAAGGAAACTGCATGCTTGAATAAGAATATAGTGCCAAATATAGGTGAAACGTTAGGTATTAAAAAATGAAGACATGTGAGTCATATCAATGTTCACAACGTTACATTAAGTCAAGAAAATAGCACTGTTAGGCACAGATGACACAAGTTACTTTCAATATGATAGTAATATCACACAGAGTGAACTCACAGCATAAAGTAGTGCAGTGCAATAGCACAGTGAAATAGTGCAGTCACCGCACACAACACAAACTCTGAACAATCAGCACTTAATAAAATACTGCAGCTCTCTCAGAACATGTTGTACAGGATAAGGATCCAATGAAATAACACACATTCCTATATGACCGCTATCGGCACTGTAACACTAGAAACAACAAACAATACCTAACAAGAAAGCGAAAATGGTGTACTATACAAGCGCATTCTAAATCCCCAGAAAATGCTACACAAGCTTAAAGAATAGAGGTTTCCACTTTGTGATGCAGTAAGAACTCGTATAAAATTGTTGAGAATATGGTTGCTGTGATAGTGATGATGATGATGATGGTCACCATTGTTATTTCTTTTTTAAAGAAAAATAGGAAATTAATTTAAGCGCAGCTGTCTTGATACTCCAGATTACGACGAACCATTTTACACTGTTAGATTTTTTTTTCTTTCTAAAAGATACAAAACCAAAATTAGAAACACCTGGTCTGACGCATTGCTAACACAGTCAAAACCTATTGATATTCACGTACTTATCTAACCCACGGCAGTAACAAGTGTAATTAAAATTGTACCGAAATGAAGTAGACTCCAGCGTGTTTCTTTTCAACACAAGAATCTATATTACTTGATATTTGCTAAAGTAAGATGGAATTTGGTAAACTATATTCAATAAATTCTCTTTCGGTGAAAACTAGTTCAATTTACAAATAACATACCAAACAATAGTACTGTTATAAGGTTTTCCAATTGAATTATTTTGAACTATTCTTCAACACAATCAACTAACTAATGGGAAATTT
>JARUKP010000261.1:0-12520 GCA_029874955.1 Octopus insularis | reverse complement strand
GTCCTAGTTTCAATTAGAAATAAATATGGAAACTTGATTGTCAATATTTAAAGAAAATTATCAAGAAATAGGGTTTTTTTCTTTTTTGTTTGTCTTCCATGCATCTTTCTCCATCTTAAATATTTTTTTTTTCTCTTAGTAACCAGAATGAATTCTACCTTTTCTGTTTTAAGTCTGCAAGAATCTTCTGTGCTTTCCATATTGACAATCAATGTAGAGTTACTTTGTGTGACGTTTCCACTTCACCAATGTTGTCGCTTCCCTAATCTTTCCTGCGGTAACATTTTTATTTTTTCCTTCCAAACTATAATCATATATTTTGGATTATTTATTGACACAATTCTCTCAATACTCCCCCCCCCTTTATGTTGCACTCCCAAAACTGAAGACTAAACAGACTTGTAGTGTAGAGAGCACAACCAATGAGGTTAGTAAATCTGATGAAAAAAAATCAAACTTATTACTTCAGCAATAACCTCCCTCCCACCATGACCTCCACCAATAGTTATTAAAAAGTTTTAGAATGATTGATTAAATACTATGTTCCATTTGAAATTTCTACTTTTATATAAGAACTCAGTTGTAAATCTTTTTTTTTTCAGGTGTCTTAAGATGTCACCTGGGCATTTTAATTTGGCAAATGTTTTACCCTCCAATATTTAACTGTTGCCTTCAAAGCAAAACAAAATTCTCCTTCAAAATATTTTATTTTTTATTAATTTATTTTTCTTCATATTTGTGACAAATTATTCAGTTCCGACATCATCTGAACTTAAATTATTTATGAAATCATTGTCATTTTTTTTTTTTTTCCCAAAGTTCTGGTCCAATGACCAAATAGATTATGGCATTGGGGTGCAAATTCTTATTCATCTGCAACAATTAAGTCCATGAGCAAAAAAACACTTCATTAAAATTGCCGAATTCATTGTTGTCGTCATCATCATTATTATCGTTAATATTAAGAGCATAATTAGGAATTAAACCTCATTATGGTGTTGCCCTTTCTCTAAATCATTAATAAATTGTAGATAAATTCTAAAGAAACCAAAGCCCAGAAAAAAACAAAAACAAAGAACCAAAGTCATGATTGTCATTAATTCTTCAGTTCTTTTCTTCCATGCTGGCATGGAAGGAATCCAATCTTTACATCTAAACCAATCCATTATTATAGGTATTCATAATGTTTTGTCACTTGCAACACTTCGTTACCAGCCTGCTAATTAGAATGATTTAGATATCTTGTTGGTGTCTTTTTTTATTTGTCCTCAGCCTGTGTACCAGGATGGGGTCTGAAGAGTCTGCCACCAGAGCTGCTACTTGCCAATGTCGGCCTTAGTCAAGGCACTTCACTCTGTTTTTTTGTTCAGTTTGTCTTACCAACACCCAAGGATCCATTCAGTTCCTTGCTGTAAGTAAACAGAACACTGAGAATCATTGACAAGAGATTTCTGAAAGCTTTCGGGACTGAAAGCAAATCTGCCATAGAATCACTTGAGCTATGACCCTCTTTAACCAATTCTGTTTCCATCACACAAAAGTGAATTGGATAAGAATTCATTTTTGCTGAGTGTGGCAAATTTAGTTGAAAGATCTGTGAATGTTTTTAGCTTTGTTGTTGAAATTCAACAAGTTATATTCTTCTTTCAAATATTTGGTTTTGCTATGTTCATAGGTATGACTGTGTGATTAATACTCTTGCTTCATAGTTTCAGGTGCCATTCCATGGTGTGGCACTTTGGTTGATGTCTTCTATCATTGCTTTGGTTAAGGAGAAACTGTGTTGAAACTCATTGGAAGGACCATTCTTTGGTAGACATAAGCCATCACTTGGCTTGACAAGACCACCGCTTGGTCTGTGGATGCCTTTGATGGAGTTGACTCTATAAGAATTCTCATCTGAGGACGATTTCCTCCTTTCTTACCAGTCTTTGAAGATCCTCAAGAGGCAAAACCACTGAAAAAACATTCAGAACAGAAATTTGATCTTTTTTTTCTCCAGGGTTTATTAAAAAGTGAGTAAATTTTCTTTTTTCATCGTTTGTGATGGTGGTTGGGTTCTTTAAAAATTATTTTTAATTAAGATCTAATAACTTTTGATTTTTTTTTCTTCCAGTCACCTCAGTTGTTGCATCAAATGGTTTCTGGTTTATATAAATAATTTGGGAGACAATTTTGAAATTGTAATGCCTACGTCTCTGTGTTTTACCATTTGTGTTTCTGGTATCTCTGTTGGCAAGTAGAAACGGTCTTTCTATATATATTCTCTCTCAATAGTGTGTGGAGGGAGGGTTCTCTATTGAAATTCCTAGAAGAATTTAAGACAATGTTTTAAGTTGGAACTATTGCAGGTTGGTAATTGGAGATTAAGAGAAAGTTTGGTCAGTCTGCTGCTGCTATTTTCCTGAAGTTTGATTTTAAAAAATCCATTTTGAAGTTGCTTGAGGATATTTATTTTCATTTCAACTAATTCTTTAAAGATTTTCCTCTTCTTCATTGCCATTGTCAAACCTCAGGCTTTCTTTGATTAAGGAACCTTTTCTTCAAAAGCATTTATTGCTATAAACACCCCATTGTTGATTTTTTTTTGTTTTTTTTTTTTTGCAGTCAGTAGACTACCTTATCTAATATGTCCTTTCATTTAAGATAGTAGGATGGGATTTAAAGGAGGTTTGGCTGCTGTTTTTAGCATATTGAGTGACCATGTGGAGTTCCGTCGTTGAAAGCTTAAGCAACAACTTTAGAACTTTTTGAAATTCTGGTTTCATTGTTTTTGTTTCCCATTCTATAAATTAGATTGGCAAAACTTTGCTGGCCGATTTTCAAACTTAACACTTCTTGGTTGACCAAGATTATTTGATATGTTCATGTGAAATATATATATATATATATATATATATATATATATATATATATGAAAAGTAAAAAATAACTTTATTTCTCAGATTTTATATAATCTTCAAAGAGAAAGTTCCCTATTTTGTCTCGAGATATTCTACTTTTTTCAGGAAGTGTTGAATTGGTGTCCACAACTTGAATTAGATTTATTGGTCAACTAAATTGTTTTATTTAATGTTACAGGATTTTAATTGTAAATGCAATTAAGATAAAAGTCAGTTTCTTTTTGAGGTTTAATCTGTCCAATTTAATTTTACATTTGGGGTCCTTGAATGCCACGAATTGAGTCCCCTCTACTCCATGCATTCAAGGTTGGTCTTGGGTCAAAAGGATCAAGGCTGTTCTTTCTCTTAAGATAAGCAAAATGAAATGAATTGTTGTTTACAATTTAATTTTCTATTGAAGTATTTGGATGGGTAAAATTTATAGCTTTAAAAAAAAAACCATGCAAGAAAATAGTTTTAAAAAATTTCAATATGTCTCTTCATTTGTGTTCTTCATCAGCCAAAAGTAAGGTCATATTTTAGATTTCATTCAAACTACCAGCACCACAAAGTAGCAATTAACCAATAGAATGATGGTAAAAATTTGGTATTGTCGTGATAGTCTCGGACTTGTAATTTAAGGTTTTACTGGTATTTACGTGGTATGAGCAGATATAACAATTGGCATTGTATATTTTAGAAGATTCTTTTTACTTCTGATTTAAGCTTTTTGGGCATTTGACATCTTTGAGGTACCACAAAACCATTGAAAGTAATTCCTTAATGAAAAGAGAATTAGATGCAGGTTACTCACAGACACCAAACTAGTCTTTAGTGATTACCAGATAAGATACAGATCTAAATTCTGTTTTGAAAATTCTACCAGTCTGCCATGTTGGGTGATGACATAACAAGATTGCTATCCAAGTAAACACCAGTCTTTAACTTTACTTCAATTTAACTTTGAATACCTAATTAGTTACTAATTAAAGCTACTAATGGTTCATGCTGCTTTAGAGAGGTTTGTAATGAGTGAATCAGAAGTTTAAGCTTTAATCATATGAATCTTTGTTGGTCTTGCAAACTGGAAAAATTTGTCAAGGTTTTATGACCACAGCCACTTGGCTGAAACATAAATAAATGTTGATAGAAGACTAAAGATATTGTCTGGAGAAAGCTCATTTTTAACCCCAAATTGAGAGCTTCTTATAATTTCTTATTGTTGCTCCTCCTTGCTCCCCTTCTGACATTTCCTCTGTTGTCTCTTATTTACTCAGGCCATTCACTGTTGTAAATAGGGGTTCCAACTGAACCAAATCTATGGCTTAGTTATTTCATGTAAAGTGAAGGAGATGCAGCTTTGCTATTCCTCACTCCAAATCTCTTGGATTAACTTTCTAAGAATTATGTATTTATCTAATGCCAGCAGCAAATTTTCATAAAAGCCAGTTGGTTTTCTTTGGATAAACTAATGTATTTATGCATAATTCTGAAGAACTTCTTTTAAATTCCATTTTCAATCATTAGTAGACTTTATGAAGCAACTCCAATCAAAATATTGTCCAATTACAAGATTAAGTCCAACAAGATTTTCACTTGTGTAACCTTTGTTCACAGTTTATTATAAAATATTTTGTTTCTAAGCAAACACTTTCTCTACTTAAAAGCTGTCTTGTGATGTAAAATTAATTTTCATCATCTAATATTTGTAAGACCGTACAAACCTTGTAGAATGGTTGTAAACTCTTAGTGAGGCGGTTTGTATATTGCAACTGACTTTTTGGTCCTTCGTTTCATCCATTCTGCTTCTGCTACCTCAAGTTTCATTGCTTGATCAATTATTGATTTCCTTCCGGCAGAATTTTTTTTTCTCTCTTCACTCCTTACAAAAAGGACAGTTTTAAGTATCTCTCTATACAAACAATTAGTTTTGTTTGTTCATTTAATAAGGTCAAATCTTGCCTAAATGTCTGTCTTCAGTAAAATACTTTAGACAAATATATTAAACACAACACAAAAAAAAAAAAAAAAAACAGAACTTAAATTTCTCATTGACGTGTTCTTCCCCCCAGTTTCAAATCTTTTTTGCTTGTAGCTGTGTTTATATCCAAATACAAAAGCTTTTGTAGGAAATAACTAATATTTGCTGAGCTGGCAGAATCGGTAGAGCATCAAACAAAATCCCTGGTGGTATTTCTTTTGGCTCTTTACATTCTGAGTTCAAATCCTGCCGAGGTTAACTTTACCTTTCCTCCTTCCATTATCAGTCAAGGATTGCTGGCCTTGTGTCAGAATTGGAAAGGGAATTGATTTCATGAAAGGCAGCAAAGCTGGCGCAATCATTAAGAGCTTGGGAAAAAACGACCATGCAGCAGCATTTGTTGCATCTCTTTACATTCTGAGTTCAAATCCCACCAAGGTTAACTTTGCCATTCATCCTTTTGAGGGTCAAGTACTGGCGTGAATGATATCAACTTACCCCTCCCCTCAAAACTGCTGGTCTTGTCCCTATATTAGAAACCATTATTTGTTACATGATTCTTCAAAATTACATTTCTGATTTCTAAGGAACCAAAACTGACAAAATCTGTTTTTGTTTTTGTTTTTGTTTAGTCTTTAGTCAATCCTTATCAAGCAGATTTATGACTGAAGTCATTTCAGCTGTAACCAGTCTTTTTAGCAGTTTCTAGGTTTCACATTATCTGAATTCATGTCCTTTTTTTTAAATGATGCTAGGATATAATTTGGCCACTATTTCTAGCATTTTGAGTGACTGCCCATAAGCATCATTGCTAATTCAAGGCTTCTCTTTCTCTTTTGTCAGAGAATGAATTTGGTTTAAAATAAGGGTCTCTTGAAGAGACCTCCCCCTCCTTATATATATCTATTTTAATGCTACCAGCCATTTTAACTTCAATAGTGACTTAGTGCCTCTGGAAACCTCAATTCTTCCATCTTTTCTTTCTTTTTAATCCCTTTTAAGCTTCCAGATTTGTTTGGACTATTTTTCTTTCTTTCTTTGTCCTCCAGTGAATTGTTTCTGGTTCACTGATTTCTTTTTTGTTTTTTTTTTTTAACTTCACCTGTCATGATAGTTTATTTCAATTCCACCACCGCCATCCTCCTCCTCTTCATCATCATCATCATCATCATCACCCTCATCATAGTCCACGGCTTTGTGTTTGTCATAGTTAGTCATCTCATTACAAAAATATAATTAAATAAAATAATGATAATAAACTAATTACAAAGCAAACATTCCAAATATAATTTTTTTCATTTTCTTTTTACTTTTTAATGTGAATTCATTTGTACAATTAAATGTTATTTTCTGTTTATAAAAATTATAAAATTCAAATAGCTTTTGAAAATAAACTGCTGTGGACATTTCATCTAAACGAGTTTTATGCAATTTTCTTTAATTCATTACAAATATGGAGTCGTTAAGAAATTTATCCCAAGAGAGAAGACATCAAGAAGAGATTCTGATGTCCTGTTGAATGTTACAACTCCTCAGTTTCTTTTGCTCTTAGAATTCAGTCCTCAGCTGAATCGAGTGCTGTGTTGTTTTGCACATTGTATCAGATGGTGAGGGATTATTGTGACAAACCCGTCCAACCCATGCCAGCATGGAAACACAGACGTACAATGATGATTGGTGCATGACACGGCCCAACTCATTAGATCTTGTCAAATCATCCAACAAATGGAGGAGACATGAGATGATGATGATGGTAGTGCCAGACATTCTGCTTCGACCATTCTCTCTTATTTACAAGAAACAACCTTCCAAATCTGTAATTTATCTAGGGAGAAAATACCCCTATTACATCTGGAATACATACACATCATCATCATCATCATCATCATACACATATGTATAAATTTGTCTCAAAAGAAAATCTCATTCAGATCTGGAATGTATATCTATTTATCCATGTGTGTATGAGTGAGCATTAATGACAAAAGAACTGGAGTTCTGTAATAATCTCCATTAGCTTACAGTTATTTTGGCTACAAGGAACTGTGGTCCCAGAGTTGAGTACCAGTGCAAAACCTTATAACTTCATCAGAGCTGAAACATGAAGTTTTATTTATTCGTATATATATATATATATATATATATACACAGACACATTTATACATACTGGTATTTTACTATATACACTTATAAATATTTACACAAACATACAAACAGTCGTATATACAGTATTAGTGGATGGCACTTACATTCAGATTAAATGGTCCGTAGCACCTCAGTTAATGTAAGAAATGGACAGCAATCATATCTGGCCATCCACACTGAGTGGTCAGTGTTCAAGAACAAGTTTGTCAGAGTTCAAAAACTTAAGAGACAGTGATCAATGGTTAAAACTAACCATCAACTTGACTGGACACAGAAAGACAGTGGTCTGGATGTGATGATGTCCACCACAAGTCCGGTTTTGATGAACAGCAACTGGTGACCAGTTTGTGTGACAGAAATCTGACCACAAACGTGTAATAGTGGATGTTGGTCAATGAGAAAATGGAATCGGACAAACCTGGGAGATTGTCTAACAGACTTTTATCCATCCCTCCGTTGAAGAATATAGTACGATGACTCCAGTGACAAGAACCATCTCAGCTCTGCTGCTTGATTGACAACATTCTTCAGTGGTTGTCATCAAAGAGTTCACCGTAATTCTTCCGATATTTCGAAATACGAACTTTCACTGTTCTCTTCTATTCTGTTCAAAACTTGTCCATCTCCTGAGTTGAAGGGTCTTGGCACAAAAGGCTGAGGCTGCAGCTGGTGGTGGTCGGATCTGATAATAATAATAGATAAAAAAAAAAAAAGAAAAACTGAAACTTCCCATTTATCTGCAATAAACAAGTTTCAAAGGGGGGGGGGGTGTTAGGGTTAGGGTTCAACTCTTTTGAGCCCACATTTACTAATGAAATAAGTGGCTGATGGGTTTCGTTTTAATAACAATGTTTTACTTGTTTTTATCATTGGATTGTGGCCCATGCTGGGGCACCACTTTGAAGGGTATCATACATGAAATCAAACCCAGTACTTATTTTTAAGTTTGCAATCCATGATCAAAGCCTTTCCAACCGTGACCATTCCTTATTTTGCTGGAGCTAAGGGGTACACGATTTATGTCCTCTTCTTCTTTAAGACAGTAGGGTGTGATTTTGAGGGAAATTTGGCTGTTATTTCTACAGGTTGAATGACTATGTGGAAAGGCTCCCCCATTGTCCTTCCATTTTTAAAACAGTTGTGTATGGTTGAGTGAGATTTGGCTGCTATTTCTAGTGTGTCAAGCAACCATATTTGAGGCTTATTTGCTTGAGTACATGCAGGATGTGGGGGGGAGGGTGTGGATATTAATAGAAGACAAGAAACTTGGCAATGAATGCAAGTCCTAAAATGATACCAACCTATGAGAAATGTTTGTGATTTGGTGGCTGTTGACATCCGAAACATTGTGGAAGTTTAACCTGTCCCAGAGATTAGGGGTCATTGGTTTTCTCTCAGACAAGTAAATCAATTGCTGCATTCGGAAGCTGTTTTCCGACAAATATCGGACCAGATTCTTCTGTATACTGCTCACACTTGTCAAATATTCACTCTGCAGTTGATTCAATAATATCTGAAGCTTTTCCTGGCAAAAAAAAAACAAAAAAAAAACAAAAAAAAAAAACACTGCTTTATTTCCTTCTCCTCATCACTGCTACTTTTCTATTGACCCCCTCCACATTCAAAATAAACAATGAAAAGCAGTTGACCTCAACAGGAACTGACCCCAAAGTGTAGAGAATCCCAACAAATATCTCAAACGCATTCCACATGAAGCCTCTCCCGACTCTGAGATTGGCTGCTTCCATCCAAGCAATCTTCAAATCCCAAAAGGAATTCTTTTTAAACATTGTTCTTACATCTATTTGAGTTAATAGGAGTTTAATAGAATGGTGGATGGAAAAGAAAAAAATCGGTTAAGCATCAGACAAAATGTCATGTGGTATTTAGTTGCTGCACTTTGAAAGAAATGTCTTGCTATAGAGGAGGAGGAGATACATGGCTACCCTGAGAAAAATTATGCTAAAAAGTTGCTGTTGAAATGGTGAAGATGTTTCAGGCTAAAATATATTTTCTTTTATAGAATTAATGACTTTATTATGCGTTTCCTCTTTGAAACATCATTGTTTTGTGATGTCCAATGACACTACAGTTCAGTTATCAAAGTCACAGATGAACAAATCAACTACAAGCCAGAGGGTCACTGGTTCATATCCCTATGTAACATAGTTCAAACATTTATATCTTACAAGCCCAGGCCACTGAGCTGTAAACAGAGACAACAGTTTACTCAACCATACCTTGTGTTCTTTCTGTAAATCCATCTTTTCCTGCTCCAGTTTCTTTTGCATTTCATCTTGGTGAACTTCTTGACGTTTGGCCCAGTTATTCTTGGCCGTTTCCACAGCAGCAACCAAAGCTTTCTGCTGTTGCTCTTTGGCACCATTCTCCCATTTCGTCTTCTCTTTCTGCAATCGTCCCTGCCATTCTCTCTCACATTCTGCTACTACATCCTTCTGCCACACTTCCTTCTCGGCTGCAAGCTTCCTCTTCACCTCCATCTCTAGCCTTGACTCATGAAGATGTTGCCATTCAATCTTGGCAGCATCCACACCAGACTTTATTCTCTGTCTCTCTTCTTCTCTTCGTTCTTTCATTATCTGAGATGAAATAGAAAATCCAAACCCAATTTCAGGATTTTCACTCTTTTGTTGCAATTCCTTCTGTAGTTGTTTAATTTCTTCAAGATGTTCCTTTTTCATTTTCGTTTCTCGTTGGCGCCATTCATTTTGCTTTTCTTTATCAATTTCTGCAAGCAGCTCACTCCTCAGTTTCTCAATATATTCTTCATTCTTATCCTCACTTTCATCCAAACAAACCTGTATCCCGACAGGAATTTGTTTATTCTTTTGAGCAACCATCCATTCTTTCCTGACTTCATCTTCAATTTTCTCTTGGAGAGCCTTTTTGTAATTTTCCAGTTCGTCATCACGTTCTTTCTGGCAACCATCGATCACTTGTTGCCGAACAGCTTCCAGTTTCTCTTGTGTTTCAGCAGCAATTTCCTCTCGGATTTTTACCAATAGACTCTCTTTCATTTCTTGTTCCAATTCTGATCTGAGAAGATCTTTGGGTAATGAGTTACGTTCGGTGTCCAACAGACACTGGACTTCAACACTGGCAACTTTTAAGCAATCAGATTTAGAAAGCCTGGCTGTTCCATTTGCATTATTTTCTTGTAAATCTGTCGTCTGCTGTGCCAGTTGGTCTTCTAATTGACTTTTTTCCTGACAAACTGACACATAAATCTCTTTCAGCTCATCTTCTCGTGTAAGAGCAGCTTCCAAATTGCTCTTCAAAAATGAAAGTTTCTTTTCACACTCACTCACAACCAAAGCATGTTTTTCATCATACTGTGTCTGCAAGTCCAATAATAACCTTTCTTTCACATCATCCTGAAATGTTTCATATGTTTTTTTACACTGTTCTAAGGCACTCACTTTTTCAGCATCACATTTCTCTCTGATATTCTCCAGTTTACACTCGAGATTGTCATTACATTCCTTCAATTGAGTTTCAACTTCTTTCGCAAGTCGGAGACGTTCTTTGTAATTCTGGTTGTCTTTTTTACACTGGGCCACTTCATCTCGGGTTGCCACAAGTTCTTTTTGTAATAAACTTTCTTCAAAACTTGAAGTCTTCTCCACCTTCAGTGCTTCAATGGTTTCTTCAGATTTCGAACACCTTAATTGCCAGTCTGAAATTTCTTTCTGCAGCTTCTGCACACTCTCTCGCAGTTCCTCAATATATGCCTGCTTTTCCCGGTTGTTTATCAAACATCTTTCCAGTTCATGCTTCAATCCTCGAATTTGGGATTCATTCCCTGAGTCTTCGCTCAAACTGGTTTCTGGAGTTGAGAAAACAAGCTTCTTTTTGATCCCTAATTCCTGGAAAGAATTCTCCAAATTTGAATTTGCTTTATCAGGTTCTTTGGAAGCAAAAACACCGAGTTTGGAAGCTGAATCAAACATTGACAACTGAAATTTAAGACTCTTCAATTCCTGCTGAAAATCAGCAAATTTCTCTTCTGCTGCCCTCTTAGCTGATTCAGCTTGTTGCAAGCGGTTCTGGAAGTCTGTCAGTTGTTGGCTGGAAGAATTGGACTGAGCAGACGCTTGCAGTAAATGTTGGCACTGTCGTTGACTTTCTTCTAATGTTCGAGTCAACCGGTTGATTGTTTCAGCTCGGTTGATCTGAGCGTTTTCCACATTTTTCAAGGCATCGTTCAATTGTCTCTTCAACATGGACACCTCTTCCTCACGGCTTTTGTTATCCTGTGTTAGGGAATCTATCTCTTTGTTCAAAATATTGATTTCTTTCTGATAACGATGTTGCAGGCCTTCAATGATTGAGTCGTGCTGGAGACGGGCTCGCTCAAGAGTCTCACTTTTACTGAGTTCTTCAACTTGATGATTGAGTGATTCAATTGCTGATTCAGCAGACATCAGCTTGCCAATAACTTCTTCTTTGCTTTTAGTCAATGCTTGAGCCAGAGTCTCCGATGTTGCTAGTTGACCCTTCATCTGGCTCACCTCCGTTTTCGATTGTTGTAACAATTCCTGACAAATCTTCAGACTTGTAACAGCTCCATCTCGTTCTTTCTCAACTTCCATCACTTTCTGCTGCAAAAGTTCCACTTCCTCCTCCGTCTCTTTCTTCAAGTTGGATAATTCCTGACTCAATTCGTCCACTTTTCGTCCACGAGCTTTGTATAAAATCTGTAACTGAACCAATTCTTTCTGCTCTCCTGATCCACCTGAAATTAAATAAACAATAAAATTAAAACCAGTAAACCTTTATTGACTGGTACTTACTAATAAAACCAAAGTTAAACTTAAAGAAAGGAGAGTGTTGTGAACATCTGAGACTACAATATTTATGTGTATATAAACCATGCCGAAACAGGCCTTGGCAATGCTGGTGCCACGTGAAAAGCACTTAGTCCTCTCTGTATGGAGGTTGGTGTTAGGAAGAGCATCCAGCTGTAAAAACCCTGCCAAAACAGACAGCAAAGCCCAGTGGAGTCTTCAGCCTACCCAGCCCCTGTCAAATCGTAAAGTCTATGACAGCATGGAAAATGGATAGTAAATGATGATGATGATGATGATGATGATATATATGTAAACTGACCTATATGAACAAAGTCCTCCTGTTTGTGTGGGCTTGATTCCCTACTTGAAGTCATTTCTGTCTGGAATGCGTTTGTCCCTCCATCTGTAGGCTTGCGATACTGCACCTTGTACCCGTTGAGCTGGTCCCAACTCACAGCTGGCTTCTCTGCTTCAGTCGGAAGTGTGTAGCCATTACTATGGGCTGCAGTTTGCTGGCTGTGAATGGCATCGAAACCCATATTATTGCTGACTGAAGAGTTTTCAAGAACTGCAGCTCGGTGCTGTTGGGTTTGAGGATGGATTTCACCTGAAACAAAACAAACAGAGACACTTACATATATATATATATATATATATATATATATATATATATATACACACAGTTTATCTTTGTCTTCTTT
>JARUKP010000260.1:0-12520 GCA_029874955.1 Octopus insularis | reverse complement strand
TGAATTCCTCTGTTATTGCCTGGAGGACTATGATAAATAGGAGGGGGCTGAGGACTGAAACTTGGTGGACCCCTACCACTACCCGGAATTCTTCACTGTACTTGTTGCCAACCTTCACCTTATTGACAACGTCTCTGTACATGGCTTGCACAGCTCTCACTAACCACTCATCTATTCCTAGTTTCCTCATTGACCACCAGATAAGGGAGCAGGGGACCCAGTCAAAGGCTTTCTCCATGTCAACGAAAGCCATACATATATATGCACATACACATATATAGATATACAAATGCATATGCACAGACACATATATATATACATGTGTATGTGTGTATATATACATATTTATATCGGAAGGTTTGGAGGTGATGTATAGGAATTATATATTAGAAAAAATAATAATCAGACACTCAGATGCCCAGATGGCTGCACATTTACAGATTTCCATTCATATGTCACATGCTTTGCAAATCAGCGCCTTCACCCAGTCTTATAGGGTTTTCAAATTTTTTGAAAACCGTACGAGACTAGGTGAAAGCGCTAATTCACAAAACATGTGACACATGAACAAAAATCTGCAAATACACAACTATCCAGACATCTGAGCACCTGATTATTAATTTTTCTAATATACCTACACACACACACACACATGTATAAATATATATATGTATACATCATCATTTACATAACCATACACTCACACACATCATATATGCATGGCAAAAGAGACGGAAAGAATAAGTACCAGGCTCTAAAAAATAAGTCCTGGGGTTCATTTGTTTGACTAAAACATTTCTAGGCAGTGACCCAGCATGGCCATAATCAAAAATGACTGAAACAAGTAAAAGATAGAAGATATGCAAACATGCACACACCCCTTACACATACCAGAAATTTAGCACAACCTAATACATATACAGACAGCACAAGCTTGACATAGAAACAACTCACCTGTAACATTTCTCTGTGAATACTAAAATGTCCATAAGAACCAAAATATGCTTCGTCTTCATCTTGACTTAGGTTCTGCACTGCGTTGCACTGACACTGTGATGAGTTGGATTCTGCACTCAGGTAAAATTCATTAACACAGTCCCTAAAGTAAATAAACATTTACTGTACAGAGTACACTAATCGTAGATGAATACATTTCACCACCGACTCTATGAAGTACATCTAGCAGTAAATAGATATTAAGAGGTAGTTTACATGTCTACTTCAACTAATCCATCAACCTATAAGTATACTATTATAGTGTAGTACAATTTGCCACATATCTATCAAGCTTTGATTAGTTACCTTGGCAAGATATTGAATAACTGGACAAGCGCATTAAACTCCGGATATTAAACATCATCTACAATATGAGAACAATAAATATCATTCAGAATAAACATTTATGTTCTTTGCCTGTGAGAAACCTAGCAGAACCTCATCTCCACTACTTCTTGGATGCAGCTCAGATCCACACATCTCTGTTCAAGCATCTCAACGATCTCACCAGACCTACCTTTCAGTGTGCCCACGTTAAGTGTGCCAACCCTGAGGGTGTGGGAGGTGCGGGCCTATGTGACCCTGAGATGAGGGACAGCAGCATCATGTACCTGAAAAGGAGGCTCGCATTTGGCAGAATTCATAAACAAACAACAGCCTTCAACCTGCATACACTACACCATCATTTTTATGTGCTACATGATCAGAACCTTACATAGGAGATAGGCCCTAAGTAGGGGTGGGGATGGCATTAAGCCTTTAGAAATGCTCATGGGAGACAACCGAAGGATGTCAGAGGATAGGGACTTCAGGAACTGGTGGTGGGGTGGGAGTGTGGGCACACTGCAAAACAGCAATACCAGTGTTAGGAATAGCATATTAATAGTAGATAGGATTTTAAAATCTTAGAATATTCGGTCAGCCAATGTGACAAAATTAGAGAAATGACTAATGGATGATGTGACAAAATTAAATAGATGAATAAGTGAGTGATGATAGGGTATTTGTGTGAACTTAAGTTTGTTTTTAAGACGGAAAACAAAAACTATGTTTACAGAACTAAGAGGGGATTATGATCTGCGTTGAAATAGAGGTGATAGATGTACTGAGTTGAACAAAAAAAAAAAAAAAAAGAGTCCTTATCTGAACAACAACATCTGGCTGGATTTGTATTCTTTTGGCGGGGTTATTGAAATGTAATAGGAATCCGAGAGAGCAAGTTTATATAGAGTGGGATGGTGGAGGAGGAGGTAAGTGATTGGAGAAGGAAGTGGTTATCGAAACAGAGAGAGCGAGAGAGGGAGAGAGAGACAATGCCAGTGTTAGGATAGAACACGAGGGGGAGAGAGATAATTCTTTTGGGGTTTTTGCGAAACATAATTTTAATGAAACGGCAAATTAATAGTAGATAGAATTTTAAAATCTTAGAGTATTCGGTTACCCAATCTGTGACAAAATTAGAGAAATGACTAATTGACGATGTGACAAAAGTAAATAGATGAATGAATGAGTGACGATAAGGTATTTGTGTGAACATAAGTTTGCTTTTCAGACAGAAAACGAAAGCAATGTTTACAAAACTATGAGGGGATTATGATCTGCACTGAAATAGAGGTGATAGATGTACTGAGTTTGGGAAAACAAACAAAAAAAGCAAGAAACCATGATGGTCCTTTGGAGGACATTCATCCTCAGCCACCTGGATTACTGCTCACAGCTGTGGTCACCGTCCAGTGTGAAATTAACAGCGGACCTTGAAGCAATCCAGAGAAGATTCACAAAGAACATTGTCTCTTTGCAATTGCTCAGCTACTGGGAAAGGCTGAAACAACTGAGACTCTACACCCTGGTGAGAAGGCAGGAGAGGTATGCAGTAATATGCATCTAGAAGATCCTGGAAGGAATTGTGCCAAATTTTGGCATTGAAAGTTACACCAATGCCAGAACAGGACAACACTGCATAGTGCCAAAGATCCCAGCAATGCCATTGCGCTTCAGGACCAGTTACTGCAACAGTTTGGGTTTCAGGGGCCCACAGCTTTTTAATATTCTCCCAAAGAGCCTGAGGAACCTGCACAAAGTAGATGTAGAGGTTTTCAAATCAAAGCTGGACCTCTTCCTGTCGAGAGTTCCAGATGAACCTACCTCATGGCAAGTGGGGCAAATGAGGGTAGCTACATCAAACTACATTCCTCACCAAGTGCCACATATTGGAGGAGGCTCTCAGTAATAACAGTGTAGCAAAACAGTGGTGCATCAGCATGGCTGCAGCTCTAAGCTGAAACTATATATAAAAAAAAAAAGATTCCTTATCTGAACAACAACATCTGGTTGGATTTATATTTTTTTGACAGGGTGATTGAAATGTAGTAGGAATCTGAGAGAGCAAGTTTATATAGAGTGGAATGGTGGAGGAGGAGGTAAGTGATTGAACAAAACTATGAAATAGGCTAGAAAGAATTAGTAAGGAAGTAGATAAGGTAAACTCTTGGTATTGTAGTGACAACTTTCAAAGGAGAATTATCCCATAGCTTTTGTATAGCTTTGAGTGATGTTAAACTTATAACTAAGTAGTAGAGAAACCAGGGGAATCCATTTGATAAATAGAACATACATACCTATTTGAAGGACCATGTGCTCTAATAAGAATTGTATTTTGTGTAATGCAAATCCAAAGATCAACCGTAGAACAAGGAATATAGTTTATTGGTTAAAATGCATTGAGGGTAAATATAAGAACTTGTAGGGAACATTGCGAGGAGCCTAGCTGAAAGAACGGAAATTCACTGAAGAGAATATCGTGATAAGTACTCTATTGGCATGTTTAGGATAAATAAGACATAGAAATCATACTGACACACCTATATGATGCAACTTTATGATAGACGCATGAACATACACCAATAAATAAATGGAAACCATTACTTAATAAATACTGAGAAGATGCGATGACCACACCACCACTGCCACCAGCTTCAAAAGTGAAAAAAAACTTCTCAATATTACACACTATGTAGGATCATTTACAAATCCACATGTATGTGCATACCTGTGTTTTGCTGACACAAACCACCTTGCCTATACAACGTGCATGTGCATCTTGACATTAAATTGGTTGATAATCACACTATAAATCAGATATGTTAGACAGCCCTTCCCACCCATCCACCCTCCAGAGGGAGAAAAAATATTATAGGCCTATTTAGTAAGATAAGGTGAAAAGGCAGCAACAAATCTAGTAATGAATTCAGGGTAGAGGTAGGAGTTCATCAAGGATTGATTCTCAGCCTCCTCTTGTTAGTCATAGTCCTCCAGACCATAACAAAGGAATTTAAGGGCTGCCCTTGGGAAATCCTCTATGCTAATGACCTTGTTCTTATTGCTGAGTCACCACCAGAACTAGAAGAAATTTCAGGTGTGGAAGCAAGGTCTGGAATCAAAGAGCCTTAGAGTTAATTTATCAAAGACCAAAGTCCTAGTAGGTATGAAAACAAATTAGAAACCCTTTCAGGTAGATGGCCCTCCTTGATGTGTAGAAAAGGTGTTGGCAGAAACTCCATAAGGTATACCCAGTGCAAAATATGGACATATAAAAGGTGCAGCAGTATCATAGGAAGGTTAATAGAGAAAATAGTGTTTGTGTGTAGCAGATGTGCAGGTACAATGAACACTAGAAATGTACAGAAAATAGATTTTGTCAAATACCCAGGGATATACTCAGAAATAGGAGATAGCTTCCATTACCTAGGTGACCAAATCAGCATTGGAGGAGTATTCTCTGAGAACATAGCAGCTAGAATAAGAATGGGTTGGGAAACATTCAGAGGGCTGCTACCTTTGTTGGCCATCCCCTACAAATAAAAGGCAGATTGTATGATGCCTGTGTGCAAACAGTCATACTACATAGCAGTGAAACCTGGGCTGTGACTGTAGCGGACATGCAGAGACTTGAAAGAAACAAAGTCAGCATGCTCTACAAGACATGCAAGTCAGGGTGCATGTACAACAGTGTGTGTGTCTTAAGAGAAAAATTGGGTATAAGAGGCATCAGATGTAGCATGCAAGAGAGAAGATTGTACTGGTATGGTCATGTGATGCATAAAGAAGTGTTGATTTCTAATTACGGAGGAAACCTGTGGAAGAGGCAGATCCAGGAAGACATGGGACAAGGTGGTGAAATGTGATCTTGAGTTGTTGAGTCTCATGGAGGTAATGACAAGTGGTCGAGACTTCTGGCAATTTGCTGCACTGGAGAAGATACATCAAACTAAATGAAATTGTAGTTGTGGCCAGCGCCAGTGACACATTAAAGGCACCCAGTACACTCCGTAGAGTGGTTGACATTAGGAAGGGCATCCAGCTGCAGAAACTAAGCCAAAACAGACTGGAGCCTGGTGCAACTCTCTGGCTTACTATCTCCAGTCAGACTGTCTAACCCATGCCTGCATGGAAAATGGACATTAAATGATGATGCGGTTGGTAAACATATGTGGTTGGTATGAGAGTTAGACACAAAGGCACCAACCATACATAGATAAATGCATAAATGTTAACCACTAACACTTTTCAAAGAATCCATGCCATATATATATATTACATGAGTACACACATGTCTCTCAAACAATGACAGAATCCACTTTATGCTACACAGGCATGCAGTTGTACAAATGCATACACACACTCTCTCTCTCTCTCACACACACATTCCTATAAATATAAATACAGAATTCATAAACTACAAGACAGACTTGAAGTAGAGTGGGTATGTCACTGATGAGGTCACAAAAAGTGACAAAAGGACTAACAAATCTAGCTGGTGATTGAGTTACAGAACAATTAATCAAACAATTCATTAGTTAATTGGTTAAATGGTTAACAAATATCATGAACTAATAATAAAAGAATTGAAATGGAACCAATGTGTGTGTTTATTATTGGCATAAGGGCCCTCCCAAGATTCAATAAAATAATTTTCAGATTTTTTCCTGCTGCTTCAGCATGACCTAGCCTTTGGCTGAAAGAGTAAAATATAATCTTCATGTAAATAAAGATCATTGCAAGTATAAAGTACCAAAAATTTTAACTAACATATCAGAATGAAGGCAGCCCCAACACGTCACAAGTACTAAAAATAGGTTCCAAATCATGCCTATGTATTGTCCAACATTACAATTATATTGCCAGTAACTTTTAATGCTTGAAACAAAAACTAAATTAATGTGAATGGAAGTTTTAATAAATGAAGAGACAAAGATCAAAATGAGTGATGATAAGCAGGCCTGAACAATGTATACTAAATAGAATAACCAAGATGAAAAAGTCTAATGATGACACCAGTGTGGGTATGTAAAAGGTGTCTTTTGTACCTGACTTTAGTTAGGTCACTGACAGCTCGTCTTAGTGCATCAGTTAACATGTGGCACCTATATTCAGAAATTTTTAGTTTTTCACCCAGTTCAGATGTTGTCATATTGTAACCGTTAGTTGTTCCAAAAGTTGAACCTAAACCATTTTGTGCAGTGCCAATAGGAACTTGTGGGTCAACAGGATTTACACGACTCAGACTACTTTCATCAAAATTGCAAGGAACAATTTCTGAAAAACATAAGCAAGAAAGATAATGCTAAGTATGCAAAAAAATATAACCATGGTAACTAATTTTTTCATTTTTCATCTACAATTTGTAAAGATGAAGTTTCTTAAATTGGAGTTATACAAAATGAGGTATGCCTTTCATTGTCATTTCTGTTCAGTGGTGTATACTCCATTCCCCACTTGAAACTAATTTTAACCATTGTACTTCAGTACAGGGTGCGATGAATAAACTGTCTAAATTATGCAAAAATGAAAATAACACAGACAACTCGTTTTAACAGATACATTTACCAAATTTACATAGCAATACAATGAAATACTAAAGATTAAATTTTTTCAATAAAATTGTCATTGGCTCCAGACATTAAATGCTTTTAAGCTGCAGTATTCCATCAAGGGAAGCTCCTTTTAAGAACATTTGACAGAAAACTTTTTCATACCAAGTTTGTTGTGCATAATATTCTGAACTCTCTCAAATAATATTAGCTATAGGATTTATGTGGAGGTACATGGTCTAGTGGTTACAGCAGTGTGGGTTCAAATCTCAGACCAGGCAATGTGTATGTTTATGAGTGAAATACCTAAGCTCGACACACCTTCTACTGGTGAACTTCTGCTGACTCTTTTGCCACAACTTTCTCTCAATTTTTCCTCCTGCATCTAGCAACTCACCTGTGACGGACCGGGATCCCATTTAGATGGGGAACCTATATGACAACGAAACCAGGAAACTGGCTCTTATGAGCCAGGCATGGCTCAAGTAGGAACAAACAACATATGATTTATAATCAATCACCTATCATCCATTACCATGTGGTGAACATAATCAATGTTTTCCTTGGTGGTAGCAGTTGTAGGATGTCTAGACTTTGGGTCATCTTCAAGACTCTCCTTTCCCTCCCAAATTAAGCTGCCCACATTTGCACTGCTGATGAAGCTGGAGCATCATCCCCTAATGTAGCAACTATAAAGCCAGCCTGTGCCTAAAGAGCCATTAAAATATAAGTCAGGAACTCACCTAACATAAGCATTGGATCTTCATCATCTTCTGGCTTGAGATATTTAGGATCATTCCATGGAAACAACTGAGTTTTAAAAATTTGTGTCAATTCTGATGGAAGAATTTTCTGAAAAAATATACAAGAAAAGATATAAAAACATTAACTAGTGTTAGAGAAAGTTATATTCAGAAAGTTGTTGCTGTATCATGTATGTAAAATGAAGTACAGGAAACAACTTTTACAGTTACTAACACTCAAATATAGTTGTTTATTGGTTTACATGGTTTCACTTTGCTATAGATTTGGTTTTAGTAAATTCGTTTTTGTTTTTTACTTAACAGATACAGAAACACAACCTCAGTATGATCCCATCTCACTTTATTCTCCAATGCTTACATGCCACTACTTATGTCTCCCTTTCACTGAGCTACATCTAATAACTGCCAAGTCTCATACCTGCAATCAACTACACCCTGTTAATTTATTTGGCACTCACTATACCCACACTTACATACCTCCAATTTCCATCTCCCATTGTACCTCTTCCTCTGCTTACCTACCTACCTATCTATCTATCTATTGTTTCCAGGGAATGGTTGAGAGAAGAAGAGTGTGGAAGCAGAAGGAAGAAAAAACAAGAGCAAGGTTTAAGGGGTGAGTTGGGGAGTTGGTAAGCATTGATGCACCGGATTGGTGAAAGCCTTTTAAAGAAAGGATGCTATAGGCATGTAACTAAGTGTGTAGAAGGACAAAAGGTAGAAGAAATCAAGGAGATACATGGTGGTGGAACAAGGAGATGAGGGATGCGATAGCAAGGAAGAAGGAGGCATGCAAAACTTTATGTAATACTAGGACTGAGCAAATGAAAGCCAGGTGTGATAACATGAAGAATTGTGCAAAGAGGGTGGTTGCAAGATCTATGAGGAAGGAGGCTGAGAAGAGGTTGAGCGGGCTGGATGAGAACCCAGATAGAGTGTTTAGGTTTATTAAATCAATAAAAAGAGAGGGAAGAGATGTTGAGGGAGGAAGATGCATGAGGAAGAGTAATGGAAGGTTGAATTTTAGTGAGAAGAACAGGGGAAGAGTTTGGAAGGAGCATATGGTGGGAATTATGAATGAGGAGAATGAATGGGATCAGAGGGTGGAAGTTGCTATGGTGAAAGGGCCAGTGAAGAGGGTAAGTAGTGGAGGCAATGAAGGTAATGAAAACAGGAAAGGCAGCTGGTCCATCAGAAGTGTGGAAATGATAACTGCAAGTGGAGAGATAGGGATTGTTGTAATGATGGAGCTTTGCTAGGGTGTGCTGGATGGAAGAGGAATACCAGATGATTTGGCCTAAGTGTGGTGGTACCAATCTTCAAAGGGAAGGGGGATGCAATGAGTTGTGGGGAATACAGAGGAATGAAGTTATTGGAGCATTCAATGAAGATAGTAGAAAGGGTGTTGGAGAGGAGAATTCAGAAAGGGTTGGATGTGGACGAGATGCAATTTGGTTTTATGCCAGGTAGGGGGACAATAGATGCAGTGTTCATTGTAAGTTGATTGCAAGAGAAATACTGAGATAAAGGTGATTGAATGGGCATTGAGGAAGAGAGGTGTACTAGAGGTAATAGTGAGGGCAGTGACGAGTTTGTATCGGGGTAAAGACAAGAGTTATTATTGGATCAGAGCTGTTGGAGGAGTTTGCAGTGAAAGTTGGTGTGCATCAGGGATCTGTGTTGTCACTGTTGTTGTTAGCAATAGTGGTTGATGTGGTGACGGAGAGTGCAAGAGAGTGATTGATAATGGAGATATTGTATGCGGATGACCTTGTTCTGATGAGTGAGACGATGGAGGGATTCAGGGAGAAGTTTTGGAATTGGAAGGAGTTGTTTGAAAGCAAGGGTTTGAAGGTAAACATCGGGAAGACAAAGGTGATGGTGAATGGTGTGGAAGGAGAAGTGTTAGGTGGATCTATGTGGGAGGAGGTTCATGGCAAATGCAATGTGTACGAGGTGTGAGAAATGGATTCATGATAGATGTACGAAAATGAAGAAGGTGACTCCAAGACTGTTTGTGGAAATGTGAGGGCTGGCAGAACCAGTGGAAACGCTATGTAACAAGGTGGTAACAGTGAGAGAGGTTTTTGTTATTTGGGAGATAAAGTGGATGTGAAGCAGCTGTGAGAAGCAAGTGTGAGACTTGGCTGGGTGAAGTTCAGGGAATGTGGAGCGTTGTAATGTGGGAAAAAGTTCTCATTGAAGATGAAAGAAGAATGTATAGGAGTTGCGAGAGAGCTGCAATGCTGTATGGGAGTGAGACATGGTGTCTGAGGGAGAGAGATGGCAATTTTGAGAAGGACCAAGAGAGCAATGGTGAGAGAAATGTGTGGAGTGAAGCTGTTTGATAAGAGGAGGACTGAGTACTTGATGGAGATGCTGGGGTTGGAGGAATGGCTGGCAAGGGCACATGGAGTGCAGTGGTATGGGCATGTGTTGAAGAGCGTGCTTGAGTTTGAGGTAAATTGACCAAGAAAAACGTTTAGGGGCAAGTGAAGGAGGAGATTGGGAGGGTTGATTTGAGAAGGGAGGGCGCCCGATACATGGCAAGATGGTGTGAGGGGGATTGCTATAGTTAACTGGGACAAAAACTGGATTTAAAACACTGGATGATCTAATGACTAAAGGAAGTACACATGGTTGTTTCCTTTTATTTTCTCTTCTTTTCACTGTCAGCAACAATATTGGGTTTGTCAAATATTTCTTAATTTGCCTTTTTGCTAGTAGTTAACTTCACTTTTCACTTGGCTTCCATAGAATAACGCCTACTAATTTAAAAATATGTTCATTGTCAGATTTTTTTTTCAACCACTGACCATTTATCTATTTTCACACGTTTGACTCCACAACACACTATTCTATTAACTTCATAAGACAAGGAAATGCATACTTATTCATTGATGAAAGAATGAAGTTACCAAATTGTTTATTGCTTTGTTTGCAATTGTTTCATCAATTGTTATTCTCAGTTGTCTGGCTTCTGTGCTAGCGGCCCATAAATAGCACCATTTGAGCATAATCGTTATCCGTGTTGCCTTCTAGCACTTGTGCTGGTGGCACGTTAGAAAATCATTCGAGCGAAGTCATTGCCAGTACTGCTGGACTGGCTCCCGTGCAGGTGACATATAAAAAACACCTTTTTGAGCGTGGCCATTGCCAATACCGTGTGACTGGTCCTCGTGCTTGAGGCATGTAAATGCACCCACTACACTCTCTGAGTGATTGGTGTTAGGAAGGGCATCCAGCTGTAGAAACTCTGCCAGATCAGATTGGAGCCTGGTGCAACCTTCTTGTTTGCCAGTCCTCAGTCAAATCGTCCAGCCCATGCTAGCATGGAAAGCGGACGTTAAACGATGATGATGATGATGAAGGCCTTGGTCTGCCCAAAGCTATAGTAGAAGACACATGCCCAAGGTGCCATGCAGTGGGACTGAACCCAGAACCATGTGGTTGGGAAGCAAACTTCTTACCACACAGCTACACATGGTGCAGGCATCGCTGTGTAGTAAGCTTGCTTTGCAACTACATGGTTCTAGGTTCAGTCCTACAGCAAAGCACCTTGGATAAATCTCTCCTACTATAGCTTCAGGCCAACCAAATCCTTGTGAGTAGATTTGGTAGATGGAAACTGAAAGAAGGCTACAAGATAGATATATGTGTGTGTATGTGTGTGTCCACCACCAGCACTGCTAATCGGTTTTGGTGTGTTTACACCCCCATAACCTAGTGGTTCGGCAAAAGCTGACAGAAACATTAGCAAGCCAGGCGAAATGCTTAGCGGTGTTTTGTCTGTTTTTACGTTCTGAGTTCAAATTCCGCAAGGTCAACTTTGCCTTTCGTCCTTTCAGGGTCGATAAATTAAGTACCAGTTGTGTACTGGGGGCGATCTAATCGACTGGACCCCTCTCCCAAAATTTGGAGCCTTATGCCTAGAGTAGAAAAGAATATATCCTGAAATTAAAATATTCTATAATTTGTTTTCTCTTCTCTGACTGTAGAAAGACTCATCTCTTGCTTCTGGGAAGATTATTGGTGCTTTGAAACTCATTTACCGTGAAAAGGGATTTTTTGGGTAAGAAAGATCTTTATTTGGACAATAACTACAGTTGATACATTAGTTAATAAATGTCATATATAAGTGTAGGCATGGCTGTATGGTTAAGAAGCTCACTTTGCAACCACATGGTTTCAGGTTCATCCCTACTGTGTGGCACCTTGAGCAAGTCTCTTCTACTGTAGCCCTGGGCTGACCAATGCATTATGAGTGAATTTGGTAGATAAAAACTGTGTGGGGGCCTGTCAGATATATATATCCATGTGCATGTGTTTGTGCTCCACCACTGCTTGACAACCAGTGTTTATGTCTCCATAACTTAGTGGTTTGGCAAAAGAGACTGATGGGATAAGTACCAGACTTAAAGTAAGTACTGGAGTTGATTTGTTTGACTAAAACCATCAAAGTGATGCCCCAGCATGGCTATAGCCCAGTGAATAGAACAAGTAAAAGATAAAAGATATAAATAGCTTTAGTCTTATTGTTAAACATGTATATTCTTCAGCAAGACTTAATATATCTTATCTATAATCTTCATTAAAACCCATCAGGATTAGAGAAAGGAAGAAACCAATGATAATTTCTTACATTGGTCAGAAGTGGTTGGCTGACAATGTACTTGATTGAATCAACACCTGTACATATCTGGTACTTTATCAGATGAATAACAGAAGTCAACTCCGTTTACTCATCACAACTGAGTAAACTGGAGGAACATAAAATGACATGCCTTGCTTAAGGATTTGAACTCACAATCATTTGATCACGAGTCAAACATTCTAACCATTAGGTCATATATATTTTCACAAGTTTAGATAATATTTCAGCCTTATAAA
>JARUKP010000259.1:0-12524 GCA_029874955.1 Octopus insularis | reverse complement strand
GGTACATGTCGTACCTGAAGTTGTGGCTGTGATGCTGCTGCCTGGATCACTTGATACAGTTCTTGCAGGTTGTATATTCGCTGTTGATCCATGGTGAACAATGAAGTGTTGGAACCTAGGTGAATTGTATGCTGAGCTGTGGACGTAGAGAGATGATGACGACGTTAAGGACATGATGGTGGTGATGAAGACGGAGGTTGCCGTAATGCTGTTGGACGATCTAAATCTCAACGTAGCTGCTGTGGTGGTGTTGTCTAGCATTGTTGCTGGAACTGGTTGTGTCTTTGTGGTCAATGGCTAGACCATAAAAAGTCTAGAACCAAAAGACTCCGAAACGAGGAAGAGGTGCGTTTTTATAAAGAGTAATTGGCTCAAACGGAGTAGTGAACAGGCTGTCCCACGTGATCACATTTAGGGCCTCCGACTGGTTATGCGCAATCGCGTATATATACTAACCAATCAGAGTAGTGGACACAACGGGATCCAAACAGCGGCCAAAGGCTAGCTGTTCACTGCTACGTTCGAATGCACGTATATAATAAATGGGAGAGAGGAATTTCACCCGAGTCTACGCTATACTTCCCTCCACTTAAAGTGATCGGCATTTCTTCATGCAACTGTCCTCGTCTACATGCATCATATGACCAAGCTAGTGCAGACTCCTAATTCCTCTTATGCTCACCTTCTCTCTCAATGCACCAATGCTCTGTTGCACATCCAGTAGAGCATACCAGCTTCGTCCCTCTTCACCTTCGCATGTCCTCTGCATTCAGGACCCACATCTCACTACCATGCAGCATCGCAGTTCGCACACATGCCTCATACAATCTTCCCTTCACTCGGAGAGAGTTTTGATTGATAACAAAGGGAAAAGCTCTCTGAACTTTCTCCATCCTATTTTTATTGGGAAGCAAAAATTATTTACAACTGCCAGAGAACCACCGGAACATGTAAGGAAATCAGTTTCCTGTGTATCTGTGGTCTTTATGGCTCTCGTACATCTTCCACATATGAACACTACTTTCTGTTAACCTTCCTACAATTCCATTGCACCTCTTATGTGTCCACAGCTTGCACTGGATACACCGAATGGAATTTCTCTCTAACCCTTCATACATATTAAGTAGTGCCATTTACCGGAAGAGTGTAGGGCCCTGTCCGATTTTTGCCTGCTTAAACCTTGATATTTCCTAATTTTACTTTAAGACCCTTTGATTCCAGGTTGTTTCCACACCTGAAATTTCTTGTCTAATTCTGTTACAGATTCTGCTATGAGGGCAAGATAATCAGCATATAAGGTGTTCTCAAGGGTTTCCAGACTTAAAATCCTTTGTTATGTCCTGGATGACAACGACGAATATAAGGGGGTTGAAGACCGACTCTTGGTGGACACCTACTTAGACACTAAATTCATCACTGTACCCATGATCAACTCTTACATTACAAGCAGCACCCCTGTACATAGCCTGTACTGCTTTCACAAGCCATTCGTCTATCCCTAGCTTCCTCGGAGACCACCACATCACAGAGCGAGGTACTCCGGTGAAGGCTTTTTCTAGGTCTACAAATTCTTAGCTTCTTCTTAGCTAAATACCCCTCTTACAGTGCCTGATTATGAAAATAGCATCTGTGGCGCTTCTCCTTGGGACAAAGCCGAACTGCATTTCATTTAATCTAATTCTGTTCCTAAACAATTGGGCTATAACTCTCTGCAACTTTCATCACCTGGTCCAGCAATTTGGTGCCTCTATAATTACTTATATCTAAGGCGTTTCCCTTGCCCATGTAGCAGCTGACTATGATGCTGCTTCACCAGTCACTTGGGAATACGCCTCCCAGAATAACCTGATTAACTATACGAATGACTAAACTGTATCCAACTCTGCCAGATATCTTAAGCATTTCAGCAGTGACTCCTGATGGACCAGGAGCCTTCCCTGTCTTCGTATCTTTAACTGTCTTATCTATCATACTCCAGTCAACTAGGATAGCTGGTCCTTCTGTTGGGTTCACATGAGGAAGACTCTCTTTCATTCTCCGCTCTTACACGCCTCTCTCTTTTCATGACCACTAACAGCACTTCTTAACCTCAACATCTTGATTTTCTCTACCACAATCTCTAGCAATCAGGAACACCAAGTCTCTGATCGTCACGCTGTAATGATTTGGCAAACCTCTTCCTTTCTGCTTCTGCCCTAGCTATGTATATCTGACGTCTTGCTTCTCTGATATGTTTCTTTGCTACCCTCACTCTTTCCAAGCCCGTCACTTCTCTTTTGTAGTCCTGTCTACCTCACTGTTCCACAACTATGTCACCCTTGGTCTGATGGAAACTTTGCTCCAGCCACAGATTTGGTCTGTCACCCTCAGTAGATTGTCCAGTAAGAACTTCCAGATGTCCTCTGTGTCCTGTCTCTATCCCTACCTCCTACTCATCAAAAGCTTCATTAAGGACATCTCTAAATCTCTGCCCATTTGAAGGAGCCTTGAGCTTCCATTACCATATCGGTTTGCGTCTCAGGATTCTTACACACACATATATACATACACACGCATATATATATATACATACGTACACAAACACACACACACACACACATATATATATATATATGCGTACGTACACACACATATCGTGTTTTACCTCAAAGCAATGCACAGTACCATAATTTTTGACTCGAGCCAAAAACAAAAACTTCTCTAAATCTTAAGAATATCCGCGTAAATGGAATTAAAAAATATCCGTGTAAATGGAATCAGGATAAGCTGGTTTGTGCTTACAGCAAATCGTGTAATTTGTAATAAACACGTCAACACTATATAATAATCTGTTTGTTCGTTTGCCCGGTAAAGAGAAAGTGATATGTTTAGGATACAACATTTAGCAGAGGGTAATGTTCTAGTGGTGAGGTTAAAGAAAGGCAGACAGGGGGAGATGGACAAGGGAGGCAGCTACATTATGAGAGAGAGAGAGAGAGAGAGAGACAGACAGACAGACAGATGCAGAGAGCGTTTGCATTGTTAGAGATACAGCGACAGAAAGAAAAAGTAGATAAAAAGAAACAGCTAAACTGGAATGACCTTCGTTATTGAAAATTATAGTGATGATGATGGTTGTGATTGTGGTGTCTTGATAGTGAAAAGTATTTTTTTCATTCAACTAAAATCTATATTATTCTTTTGCCTGTTCGTAGAAGAATATTAGTTTGTTAGAGAGGAAAAGGAGGAGAGTGTGAGAGAGGAAGGGAGTATGAGTGTAAGAGAGGAAGGGAGTATGAGTGTGAGAGAGAAGATAGCCAGCTGATGCATTATACTGTCACTCATATAGTTAGTGGAAGTGAAGAGGAAAATTACACGTCTGTTGGGAGAAAGAAAGAAATATAAAGCGTTCAGCAGGGGGAAATCTTAAAACCATATTATATATTATTGAGACAAGAAATGTAATAACTTAGCAAAATAAAAATAAAAATGCAAATCATCCTTTCTTGTTCTGTGGAACTTCCACGGTCCTACTAGTTAAATATTTTGAAATGTATTAACCGAAAAAGCTCTTGCTATTATATTTTACACAGTGTTTAATACTGAAACATACGTATTAAATGCTTTCAAAATATTATTTGGTTTTGTTTAATCTGGGGAGAATCATTTTGCCTTTACCCCTTATCAACTAACGCATTCACTGGTTCGATTTCCACTCTATTTATATATTTTTTCCAGAATTTTCGTTGCTTCTTGCAACCATCTCAATGGTTGTTGGCTGTCCGTTTTCAGTGCTGGGTTCCTTTTGTTTCTTTGACTTTATTATATTTATATTTATGTGTGTTATATACAATATGTATACACACATATGTATGTATGTACATACATATTTCACAGATGAGATCTAGAGATTCTCCGTATAGAAGACACTCAGTAGTGCTCCAAAGATTCAAACTTTGACTCCGATGTTTTTACAGAGGATCATTCTACAAGGTTAAGAAAGGCTATAAGATGGATCGAGTTGAACGGGTATAGAGGCAATTATGTGGATAAACAAAGACACGTCAAATAAATTAAATACATCATGATGTATTTAATGTGTCTAATTTGTTTATCCGCATAAATACCTATATATATATATATATATATACATACATACATAGATGCAGTTTGAGATAGTCCACATCTGATGGCATTGTTCACAGCTGTGTAGATATTTATCATGCAGGAACAGTATATGATGAAAATACAGCAAAGAAGAAAGCCATCCTTATGAGTAACATCATCAAAAATGAAGTCAAACAGCTGAACTTTTCACGGTAGGTAAAACCCCTATCACCATATTTACTATTTTTATTCACTCCAAGGTCACATACCCGTGTCTATGAAGGAGTTATAAGCAGTCATTGAGTTGCTAAAAATAACAAAAAGAAATTTCCCTCAAAACATACCATACCATCTTAAAAAAGGTCATGTGAAAACAGGGTTAAATAAACAAGAAAAGTGTATGGCTAGAATGCTGCTGATCATAGGTTTGCGCAGGTTGGGTCGACTTGGGGTTAAATAACAAGCAAGATCAACTGTGGAGGGATTCTAAACTTCTAATGTAAAGAACAGTGACAGACAGCTCGCTATTTCTCACCCTCATCACCCTACTATAATACTATTAGTAGTGATAAGTTATTTTGAGAATTTCTTGCTTGGCACCTTGGGCGTCTTCTATAGCCCAGACCAACCAAAGCCCTGAATGGACTAGGTAGACGGAAAACTGAAAGCCTGCCGTATATATGTTTGTGTGCTCATGTCTCCTTGTCGTAAACAAATGTCTGACACACAGTCATATATATGCGGTGTCGTATGTTTGCAAGCTTGCGTAAAATCATGTTCAGCCATTGTGCTGTTCAAAGTACTATAGGAAATATTACTTTGTTTGAAAGCAGGTTAGGGTTCAAATAGGCCCCCGTCCAATCCATGGTAACATGGAAAAATGGACGTTGAAACAAACCAATGATGCACACACACACAGGGTGTCCATAATCTTTAAAACTTCCAGATTTCAAATTGTAAAGGAAATTTATGGACATCCAGCACATTTGTAGATCAAGTTTTTTCCCCTCTATCTTCTCAACATCTGATATGAAACCACATCTCTCTCTACTATAACCCCACGCAGTTGAGGGGACTTCTTTTTGTCTTGCAATTCATTTAGCAACCTCACTCGTGCAGATGACACGAAAAAAAAAAAGCACTCAGTACCCTATGTAAAGTGGCTTGCATTAGGAAAGGCATCCAGTCCATATAAGTAATGCCAAAGTAGATATTGGTGCTTGACATAGGCTTGCAGCTCGGATCCTGTCAAACTATTCAACCTGTGCCAGTATGGAAGACAGATCTTTTCTCTTTTACTGCTTTCAGTCATTAGACTGCGGCCATGCTGGGGAGAATTTTTTACTTGAATGTATCAACCCCAGAACTTATTTTTTTAAGACTGGTACTTATTCTATCGGTCTCTTTTGCTGAACCACAAAGTTACAAGGATGTAAATACACTAGGACCGGTTGTGAAGCTGAGGTGGAAGACACACAAACACACACACATATACAATGGGCCTCTTTCAGTTTCTATCTACCAGATCCACTCACAAGGTTTTGGTCGGCCCGAAGCTATAGTAGAAGGTACTTGCCCAAAGTGTCAAGCAGTGTGACTGAACCTAGAACCATGTGGTTGCAAAATAGGCTTCTTATCACATAGCCACGCCTGCATCTATATTAAATAAAGATGATAAGCATACCCACAGGTTGGAAAGAAAGTCCAGTTGCGTTTTTGACTTGATCACTTTGAGGAAACCTTTTCAGTACTAATGCGCCCCACCTCCATCCCCACAGATTACTTTACACCACAGTGGTTAAATTCATATCAATTTTACCCTTTAATACTGTTGCATACAACTATTGAAGTTATTCCCTTTCATTTTTCAGTTACAAATATGTATCCACAGTTCTAATAGGAGAAAAAAAACGACAGGACTTGGCACTAAGCAGGAAGGTATTGCAATCAGCTGAAGATGATGGTTATGCTGAATATGTATTTGAAAACAGCACATTAGTTGCACATGGGGTGATAGTGGCTTTTTACTGCGAATGATACAGAAGCACTTGCACATAGTCTTCAATCAAATAACTTTCTAATTATATTCTTTGAGGAGTTTGTTGTTAATAAAATTATATCATTCTTTCTTAGAAATAGACATTTTTAAAAAGGAAAAAAAAAACAATATTTGCTATTTCAAGATGTATTTTTTTGGTGGGGTTTTGATATGGGCCTTCCAAGACTGACATATTCCATGAAGGGTGTCCTGGAAAGAAAATACCAGACTTAGTGTTTAGAGCAAGGGACAATACACGTCACATCAGGGCAAGAAGCAAGTTAAGACAGGACATGTAGTGAACTAGCTCAATGGGGCAGAGTAGTAGCAAAATGTGAAGCAGAGGAATCAGCATATCAGTGGTCTTTTATTGGATGCAGTCTACCGTGACTGAATGTTTGTAGCATCAGCTACTGAGATGAGAGGAGGCCTAATCTTTGCTATGTTGAGTATGCATGCTCACTAAAAAAGATTTCCAGTAGTGGTCAAGAACTGTTGATGCTTAGGGTGGGGTATTTACTTGATGTTTATGAGTGACAGTGGTGTTTGACAGAGACAACATTAACATGACCCCCAGTGGAAGATCTCAGGCTGTTATTCCTAGAGTCAGTGTAGGTTTGGTGTAAGATGTCGAGGTTGCAAATAGATGATGCTTTGATGCAGAAGGTTGGGGAGGAATGAAGGCTGGCAAAATATGAGTACGAGTGCATGTTGGATATGCTAACAAGTAGATCATCAATATATAAGAAAAAGAGCATAGAGGAGAAAACTTAATCTTGGGGTACTTCAGTAGTACATGCAATAAGATCTGACAGGAAGCCACTGAGGCAAGAGATGACGGATGGAACTCAAACAGTAGCAGTTTTTGATAGATTTGTGTGCTGCATACAGCTAAATGTTTTGCAGATGTTGGGTAATTTTTTTTTAAAGAGATTTTCTTAACGCTAAGGATCCACAAGTGAGTAGCATAAAAGGGAAATTCAAGTTGCTGGGATAAGTTGTCAATGGCTGTCTCCATTAGCTTTGCGGTGATAGAAGTAAGTGCAGAAGTATGATTAATGGCAGGGTCAGAGTAATTGCTCTTCTTGGAAATGGGACCAACATAGTTGTAGGTTTCCAAAGATCAGGATTTATCAGTGGAGCGAAAAACAGAAAAAGAAATATTGAAGTATTTGGTGTAGAGAGAGTAACTCTGATATACATTGTCTGAGTAAGGAAAGGAACATTTTCCTGGTCAATGGCCTTATTGATTTCATACTTGGCACGAAGGTGTGTGACAGTGGACCTGATGGAGCGGGAAGAGAATTTTTGGAGGAGATTTATCTCATATGACCAATGTCAAGTTGAATTCAAAGTGAGCAGCAAAAGAAAGGATTTTCTGCAGGGAAGTACTCCTTATAGAAAGGATTATTAGATTTGGGGAGTTCACTGAGTTCAATATGAAATATATGATGTAGTCTTACAAGAGTTGCTGTGTTGACAATAAGGTATCCAATTTGTAGGTGTCAGTGATTTTCTACAAGTATTACAGATGTTTTGTCTGGACTTAGAGTATAGCATGCGTGAAACATTTGGAGGATTCAGAGCTGTAATCTTGAGTGGGATGAAGAGAGAGAGGTACACATGAAAGGAATGATTACAGTCAACTGCTTAAATTCTCCTGGCACTGACAAACCCATTACAACAGCCATCTTTTTTCAAAAATGTTACCAAGCCACAAGAGACAAAATACAGCCACTCCTCACTACTCAAACTTATTTGACCCCCTCCCACTCTTTACATGATTCCATCCACTAAGAATTATTCAATCATCAAGCATCTCTGCTACTCCACTCCTCCCTAACTGAACTATTTAACAAAGCTTTGTTATCTTGATTCCTTTCCTATTCCTCTTCTAAAACCCACATCAATATATTGTGTGTATGTTCTATTTAAGCATGCATTGACTAGTTTGAATAGATTACCCAAAGGAAATCACTCAGTGTGTTAATGAATAGGAAGGCAATAGTAATAAAGAAGTGTTGTGTAATGTCCATTGGACACAACACAGACATGTTATATATTCACACATGCACACAAATACACATAGAAAATGTCAGCCAGTGTAATAAACTGCCATTAACTGAACAACAGATTCAGCTGTGATAAAGACAGATCAGTTAAACAACAACAAACAATTTAAGAACAAAGTTTTATTTAATGCAATCATTTAAAATTTCCTTCCCCACCACGAAATTTTAAACGCTAAACATTATAATGTGAAAAGAAACTAGCAAAAAAAAACAAAAAAACCCCATGTAAAATTGCAAGGACAGATTAAGTAAATAAAGAAATAAAAATAAATTAAAGATATTTGAGAAAAGAAAATATTAAGTGCAGACATCATTGGAAGAATCAGTGAAAGACAAGACGTGATTCCAATCTGATGAGTCTGAAAGATTAGCTCTTTCATCTGTAATCTCAATAAAACCTCAGGTTTATTCACTTTGAACAAGGCATTCTGGCAAGGCCATAGGTTTGTGCCTCGATAGACAAGTGAGGGGCATACACCCACTCACCTACAAGCAATCAGATTGTGGTTTGCAATCATTTGCTTAGTCATTCTACAGTTCATCACTTGACTCTCTGCTATCCTTATGTTCTAATTTTTCCTCATCAAACTGTTCTTCAATCTTTTCATTTGATGTCTGGTTTTCTTCTATTTCACTCAAGTCAGAAAGCCCTACAGTGTCCCTAGTGATGCAATCTGAAAAAGAAATAAAACATATTCACAGGAAATTATTTTATTTAGTCCAGTGAAACCGTTGCAAAAATTACAACATGGATGAAAATAATGCTAATGGTGATAAACCCTAACATTTAATCTTAAAACAAAGTATAGAAACAACTTTCAAAATGAACTATCTTTTTCATGCAAAACATTGTTTTGTGGAGATAACACATATTTACAACTTTAAAGTAACAATAACATTTCTTTGATATATTGCCACTAGTTTGTTGGTCAGCAATGTCAGCTGTCACCAACTACTTCTAATCTCCAGTCATGTGACTGTAAATGGTAAAGTGAAATTAAAATTTTAACTACATGAACTAGATTATTTGAAACAGACATACCACCAACAGCTAAAACACAGTAGCTATCTGTATCCCCACCTCCACATACACAAATACATGTTTCTGATTATGAAAATATGAACAAACATTAGTAACTGCCAACTCACTGAGGCAAGGTGTACATCAGTAACTCTAAGTACTTCTTTAAACATTGTGTGGTAAGAGTTGGCTAATTGCTGAGAAATATTGTCTTAATAAAAAAAATGAAGATATGTGTGATATGGCAAGGGCCAAAACCACAATAATGCCATAATAAAACTTAACTTCAGAGGTATACAAAGAGATAAAATAAACACATTGAAAACATAACTCACCTTTAATTGAATGATCACAAGGAGAAATGGAGATATGTTCGTGAGGGTTGTCGTCAGAATCTACAGTAACAATGAAAAATGACTGTATCAAGATAGTTAAATAAACTGGTAGATTTGTACATATATATACCCAAATGTTAGCATGATTAATAATGTGTGTTAATATAGAAAAATGTGTTTGAAACCATAACTTATATATCTAAATATTTTTCTGTCTTAAAACAGGAGCAAATCCTAGATGTAGAGGAATATAATATAGTAAGATTGTATAATGTTTATGCTATTTTCATGAATATGTGTGGCCTAGTCGTTAGGATGTTCACTTTATCTTGAGGTAATGAGTTTGGTTTCTGGACTAAGCAGCCTATTTTCTCTTTGAGCAAGACACTTCATTACATGTCACTTTTAGTCTACTCAACAGTAAATGAGTAACTAGTCAGGATGCTGGTGCAGCCTGCTCTCTCTCTCTCTCCATTTGTCACATTTTGAATGTGTCACAGAGTCATGGGAGAAGGCACTGAGAAGATATCTGCTTGTGGTTATAGAAGCACCTAAAACAGTTTAGTGAAAGCATGGTACATACTACACAAAGCCATATTCACCCACAGGTAGTGATAGAGTACATTCTGCTGTTTTAAAGAGTGCAATCAATGAAATCCTGCTGAAATGATTTAATCAAGAACTTATGGGGGGGGGGGGATTTACCTCAAGGAATAATTCAACAGCAAACCAATAAATCACTGATGAATGCTGTATATGGAGGTGAACTAATTCATTCACAGTATAGCTTGGCCATGTTAAGTCAAGAACTTGCTATAGGGCTTAACTGTTCACACAGAAAGAAGGAAAAGCATAAATGATCTGAGACATTGAGCTCAGAACAGCTTGGTAGATCAGCCTCTCACCATAATTGTTCTTAATATTAATTTCATTTTGCCAGGATCAACTTTGCCTTTGGGGGGGGGGATAAAATAAGAACCAGTTGAACACTACTTGACTCATACTCACCTTGAAATTGCTGACAATGGGCCAAAATTTGAAACTAATATTGATTTCATTTCTGGCGCATGTGTTTTAAATAAGAGATAAGCGTTAGTTCTGAAAGTATTAGCATGGAAGTAGATTCATTTATGAACCAAAGTGTTTAAGTAAATCCAATAACTCTAAAACTCTACACATTTTTGTTTTTACCAATTCTTCCCTAGAAATGTTGTTCCTACAATGTATCTCCTCTGACAATCTTCAAAGTAAACATTATCTACACTGATCCCTTTATCGTTAATCTACCTATGCAACAGCCCCAACTCTGCTATTAGGGACAGGATTCTTGTAACTGATGCAACAAAAATCTGCAAATCCAATAAAACATTTACAAGAAGGAATAAAAAAATTTAAGAAATGATTAAATATTGATCCATAAACAGGAGAAGCTAGAAGCAAAAGACAAAAATCAATGAAACTGAAAGTAGAGGAAATATTAAAATTTTGATGCAATTGCTAGTAACTTGAAGACTGACGAAGATATTGCAATGTTTTATGTTATTTTCTGTTATTTAATAATAGAAAGATATTTGAGTTTTGTCAGATAATGAAAAAAGATCGGGATAATCTTAAACCTAAACAATTTTTCCAGGAAAATCAGAGATAAAAATAAAGTGTTATGTTTGTCCATATAACCACACACACACTGAAACAGAATTCAGAAGACAACCCATCTAGATGTTGTTGGAATCACAAATGTTTATTACTATTAGATTTCTGCTACATCAATAAATGCTTCTTCTGTTGATCTGGGACAGACACACTGACAGAAGCACCACATTTTCTGTTAATTATACGATTTGCATGGTATTATTCCAGCATATGTCTTCAAGGCTAATAATCGCCAGGGTCACTTCTCTTGAGAGCAACACTGGAGCCATTATGATGTATTTCCCAATTTCTGTTTAAAGTACAAAGCAACACTAAGAAGATATATTATATGGATTCTCTTTGAAGAAGTGTCATCATCATCTGTCTTTCATACTCTCATGGTTGGATGGTTTGATAGGAGCTGCAAGCCAAAAGACTGCACCAACCTCTACTGTCTGCTTTGGCATAGTTTTCATAGCTGAATGTCCTTCCTAATATGGGACCAGCACTGATGAGGTCTGCTTTAGCATGGTTTTACGGGTGGATGCCCTTCCTAACACCAAGTACTTTATAGAATGGACTGGGTGCTTTTTATGTGGTACCATCACCAATGAGGAACATCACATAACTTGCAAGACAAAGATCCTTCAACTAAGAAGAAGTATTGTGAGAGGTGGTTTTGTTCCAGGTGATGAGAGGTTAAACTATGATAGAGGGACAGAAACAAGTGTTTTGTGTAGAAACACGGTTATCCCAGTCCGAGTGAAGGAGAGATGGTGATGTACCAAAACATAATCTCAAAGTACAAAGCTGTGAATATAAATGGAATGGTAGAGGATTGCATGGGGTGCAGGGAGTTCACAAAGGTGCAAAAAGAAGGGGAGAGAGGAGGGTGCACAACTCATAGTACTGGAATGTTACATTGAGTTGATCTTGGTTGGATTTGAATGCAGAATGAAAAGGACCAGCACAAAATGCTACATTGCTTTCTGTCTGATGGTTTAGAGATTCTCCCAAATCTTCAGTGGACTGATAATAAATGGCAAGTTTCCACAGACTTCCATGTACCAAATTTCATTCACAAAGTAATTAGTCAATCCAAGACTACAATAAAGTATACTTGCTATGGTGCTACACAATGGAGTTGAAACAAAAACCACATGATAGTGAGGTAAACTTACTAGCCACTTGGCTATGCTTATGCCAGTGTCCTGAAGGTTTTTCCTCAGAATCATTCACTAAATTTATATACTAGAGTGTTACCAGTCATACAAGTAACTTTGGAAATATACTTCTGCCATCAGGAAATATGGCATAGTTAATTTAACTTATCAAATATC